>ML783737.1:643216-656350 GCA_009831015.1 Picea engelmannii
GAGGGGGGGGGGTCCGGAATCGGGGGCGCAGCTTTTCGACGGCCGAGATCTCAGCGCCCGGATCAACAACGCTCGCGCGACCCCGTCATTCCCAGATGCTCTGTTTTTAGCCAGCGTGGGCCCCTATTTCGTCATGTCATCTTCCATAACCGCCTTTCTCCTGCTGCCATGTGTCATCCATCCACCTCCCCTCTATGGTCCGCGTGGTCTTCCTTCCTTCTCATCATCCACACACCATCTTCCACGTGTCTCTTTCCCTCCACGTCATCCTCCCACTAAAATGTGTCCATCACATCTGCTCCCCTATAACCTCTCTCGTTCCCTCATCGCCGCTTACTCCACTCCCCGTCGTTTTGGCCCCATCACTCCATTCTCGTGCCCTACTTTCCACGCTGGCCTCCACGCATATCTTTTCAGCCAGTCAGTTATTCCAAGTGGAAGCATGGGAGGCCCTCCACGTCCAGAAGGTGCCGAGTTGGCTGGGCCATCCTCAATCCTGACGAAGAAGTAATTGAAGCGGTTGGTGGTGGTTAGACGTCGCCTCCGCCATAATGGAAAAGCACGGCAATGAATTTAAGGCACGTTGATTCGCCGTTGGAACTATCAAAGAGTTAGATGGCATATGACATAAGTTGCACGATCTTTCAGAGGTTGACTGTTAGAAAGCCATGCAGACACAAAGCTTTCAATGTAGTGTCTTGATTTTGCTGTTGTTGTTGTTCTGAGTATATGAAGGCGTTTTTGCCATTTTTGTATCTATCAATGGTAGAGCTAAGCTCCCGACTGTAAAGTTTCAACAAACATTTTGGTTTTCCTGGTTATGTATCTGTGCTTGAGACTTCTTGGTTTATAACAAACAGTTCTTCTTTTTCATCTATGTTTCATCTCTTACTGGAGAGTTCATGATCGAATGTTTCGCATGAATTAACACAGTTATGTTGTGATAAATGATTTATCGTTGCATTGTCGTTTTCTCTGGTTTCTCGCATTTGAAAGTAAGAAGATCTTGTCTTCAGATGCCTACTCTCACAGTCTATTAGAAGCTTGATGCCTATAGAAGACCCTTGCACCCTTCTTATGAAGTCTTCCATCTACTCACCCTTATTGCAACTCATTGTTTGAAGTTTATCAAGACCTCACTCACCCGCGCATGCCTGGCCTAGTTTCTGAGCCGAGACGACTGTTCCGAGTTTGTTCCATTTGATCACCCCTTTCAAACAAATTGTGACATAAAACTGATGGGCTTTGGGATCTGCTCCTGCAAGCAATCCAGGAGTGACTTCTGACGCCAACATTTTTGGCGTCGTTGCCGGGGACGAAGTTGAACATTTTCCCCGGGATTGAACGACAAAGATCAACTGATTCTTAAGGTGCATCAGATATCAGAACTTGAAGATTGCTACTGTGCACCTGGCGACTCTATCGTGACGACTCCGCTGGGGAGAACCTTCTCTATCAACTGTGGCTTCGAGAGGTAGACACACGAGGTCTAATCCACACTTGCCTTTAGCTACACCAGAAGCTGACTCGGAAGTGGTGCGCAGAAAGGGAAAGAGATCTGCGAAAGAAGTTTCCATTGCTGAAATAGGTAATACACCGTCCCCTTCTGTGAGAACTCCATTTTCTTATTCTCATCTTCCTAGTCGTCCTTCCTCTGAGGTTTCCCATTTTCTGAATTTCGGGAGTGTTGCTGCTGAGTTTTCTCCTCCTGGTCCGGTATCAGAAAGAGAGATCCTTGTCACTCCCCCCTCCCTGGAGGTCGTGCCTCACCATAGACCTCAAGCTTCAGAAGGTTTCACCACCCCTCCTTTTTTTTCTACTACTGCGTAGAGAGAAGCATCTGCACACTCAGGTCCCTTGGCTCTCTCTCTGTTTTCTCCGTTGTCTCCTCCAAGAACCTCTTTTCCGACATCTCCCGTCCATTCTCCTTCTCCTCCAAGTTCTCCTCTGCCTAACATTCCTATGGCTGGCGTTAATCCTCCTCTGAATAGAATGGACGCCATAGTTGCTGCTAGATATGCTCCTTTAATTCTACCACATCCTATGAATCATCTCCCTGCTGGAGACTACTTGAAGTACATGCCCAAGTTCAGTGGGGAGGGAGAAATAACTACTGAGGAGCACTTGGCTTCTTTTTACAGTTACGCAGACAACCTAAACATTGAAAATGAAGATGTCTGGATGAGAGTCTTTGTCCAGAGCCTGGAGGGTGAGGTCAGGAAATGGTTTAGAGGACTAGCCCTCGGATCTATTGCTGGAATTGAGGCTCTGGATGGTGTTTTCCTGAGACAGTGGGGAGACAGGAAGGATTATATGCATTACATGACAGAGTTTGGGGCTCTGAAGAAAATGGATGGAGAGTCTGTCTCTGACTTCTCCAACAGATTCAATAAAATGTATAACAAGATCCCTGCAGAGATAAATCCCTCAGAGGCCTCTGCTCAAATTTCCTACGCTGGCGCATTTGACCTCGATTTCTGTCTCTTATTAAGAGAAAGAAGAGCCACCTCTTTAGCTCAGATGCAAGATGCAGCTATAGAAGTGGAATCCAACATATTGGCAGCTGACAGACTGAGAAACCAGGCCGACACAGACAGAAGAAAGGAAAAGTCGGAAGCCTCAACTTCCGACCCATCATTGCCCCACCCTCAAGTAAATGAACTGGCCAAGATGATGAAGTTTCTGACCGAGGAGATGGAAAGGTTGAAGGTAGAAAGGAAACAAACATATAGGGGCCCTCAGAACACTGAAAATAAAGGAGGTTTTAGGAGGCCAAATAATATTGCTCCCCCAACTATGCACAGAGAAAGGGGAAGAGACAGAGAAGACCAGAAAATACAGGCCCCTTTTCAGAACAATCTGGTTTCCCATGAGGAGGAAAGAGAAGCAGATGAGCTGGATCCTGAAATCCACTGCTTAGAAGACACTCCTCCTTTTCCTCATCTCACTCAGGCTGCTTATGAAGAATCTCTCATGGATGGTCAGCTAAATGAATTGAGCAAGGGAGATAAAGCTAGTGGAGATCGAGGCAGGTACAAGCTGAGGTCCGAAAAAAGGGCAGCAACACCCGGCGTTCCTGAGCCATCCAATAGAACAAAGAGACATGCTAATGAAGTAGAAAACGCTCACAGAGGTAAGAGGGCCCAACCTCTCTCTCCCATTGTCCATAATCATGTTCCTGAAATTAGAGAAATCCCAAAGCCTATGTCTTCTTTCAATTTCGAACATGAAATTCAAAAGATCAGAATCCCTGTGCCACTCACTGAGTTAATTAAACATGGGGAATTCAAAAAGCGCTTCTCTGAGTTGTTGAAATCTGAAGCCTCATACCCTCTCACAGACTCCATAAACCTCCAAGATGAAAGGCCTGCAGTTGTCCTAGGTCCCATGGTAGAAGACATAGATGATTCATCCCCTCCCTTCTACACATCCTTGAACATACATGACAAAGTGTTGCATAATTGCCTTATGGACTCAGGGGCCTCCCACAACCTCATGCCCAAAACTTTCATGGAGGAATTAGGACTGGAAGTCACCCGAGCCTATCATGACCTCTATTCTTTTGACTCCAGGAGGGTGCAATGTTTGGGAGTCATCAAGGACCTGGTAGTTTCTCTGTTTCAGCTACCCATGAAGAGAATGGTCATGGATATTGTGGTAGCTGAAGTCCCCCCTAATTTCTGCATGCTATTGTCGAGGTCTTGGATTAAGAGACTTGGAGGGACATTACAGATGGATCTCACATATGCCACCATTCCAGTGTTTGGAGGGGAACATAGGAGATTGTACAGAGAAGCCCAACTGGCCTACATAATCAGTGATGAAGCCAACCCTACCAATCATCCCATCTATGCCTTGGACATTGATTTAGGCTCTAGTTTACTACAGCTCACCCACACCCCTGAGGCTCCTTTACAGATCAGAAATCAACCCATTCTTAATCAGGAGACACCCCCTCCAACCACCTCTGTTTGGAAGATGTTCTTTGATGGAGCTTCCTCCAGTATGGGTACAGGTGCCGGAGTGATATTAATATCGCCCTGTCGAGAGACCATATCTCTGTCATACAAGATGGAATTCAAAGCCACCAATAACGTGGCGGAATATGAAGCTCTGGTTCTGGGATTAAGAGATGCCAAGGAAATGGGAATTAAGGAGATGACTATGTTCGGGGATGCAGAGTTAATTGTCCAGCAGGTAAAAAATGCTTATTAGGCTAAGCATCCTCGACTCAAGAATTACAGAAACGAGGTTTGGGACCTAGTTAATAATTTCTTCCTGGCTTTTAACATCTCTTTCATTCCAAGGGAAGAAAATGCTTCAGCCGACTTTTTAGCTTTCACAGCTAGTGTGCTCGAAGTTCCTGCGTTGCCCACTGTTGGATCTGACGTTGAAATAAGGTATAGACCCTCTGTACCAGACAATGTCAAACATTGGAAGGTATTTGAGGATGATTAGGAGATTGAAAAGTTTCTTCAATCCGTCGATAACTTTTCTGCATTGCACATAGATGAGGAGCCTGACACCGAAGGAGAGCTTGACCATCACCCTGGGGAGTTTGTGAATAAAATTGCTGATCACCAGATCATTCAGCTACCGAGCAATTATATTCCGAAAGGACTCATCCCGTTAGAAAGATTATTCGATGGGAATGATGTGGCAGTAAAAGGTACAGTTTCAGGTGATGATGCTGACACAGCTGAGTGCAACATAGGCACACCTGAGGAGCCTAAATTGGTCAAGTTGTCAAGGAGTTTGTCTGAGGAGCAGAGAGCCGGATATACTAAGTTGCTGAAGGAGTTTTCTGATGTGTTTGCATGGACCTACGAAGACCTCAAAACATATGACACATCATTCATCGAGCACAAAATCCCACTGAAAGAGGAGGCTAAGTCGTTTAAGCAGAAGCTGAGACAAATAAATCCCATGTTGCTACCTGTCATGGAGAGAGAGGTAAAGAAGTTGTTGGATGCCCAGATCATTGTCCCCTTGAGATATTCTGAATGGGTAGCCAATCTCGTCCCAGTGAGAAAGAAAAGTGGGGAAATCAGAGTCTGCGTTGATTTCAGGAACCTGAATAGAAGTTCTAGAAAGGACAATTATCCCCTACCCAACATGGAACACATATTGCAGAGGGTCACTGTCGCATCTAGGATATCCATGATTGATGTCTTCTCCGGATACAATCAGATATCAGTCATGCCTGAGGACAGAGAAAAAACAGCCTTCACCACTCCTTGGGGCACATTCATGTATGCCAAAATGCCTTTCGGACTGATAAATGCAGGAGAAACATTTCAGCGGGCCATGGACATAGCCTTCATCAGGGAGAAGGACCAGTTTATGGTGATATATCTGGATGACATCACAGTCTTCTCTAAGACTGATAAAGAACACTGCTGCCACTTAAAAAGAGTTTTCCTGAAGTGTCGAAGGTATGGCCTATATTTAAACCCCAAGAAATCATTGTTTGCTATGCAGGAGGGAAATTTTTTAGGTCACATAGGGTTAGCAGAAGGAGTAAGGATTGACCCGAGCAGGGTGGAAGCGATTCAGGCCCTGTCACTTCCCAGGTCTAAGAAGGAAGTTCAGGCATTTTTGGGGAAGGTTAATTTTCTGAGGAGATTTGTCTCGAACTTTGCTGAGCTGGCGAAACACATCACAGCCATGCTCAGGAAGGGTCATGAAATAAAGTGGACTGTTGAACCCAGGGAATCTTTTACGCAAATAAAGAAAGCATTGACTGAGGCACCTGTGCTAATTAGTCCCGATTATTCTAAAGATTTCCTGATTTTCTCATTTGCTTCTGATGACTCAGTAGGAGCAGTCTTGTTACAGAAAAATGATCAAGGGCGAGAGAAACCTATTGATTTCTACAACAAGGCATTGAGAGATGCTGAACTCAGGTATGAGATCATGGAAAAGCAGGCTTATGCATTGGTGAAATCTCTCAAAGATTTCAGGATCTATGTTTTGCACTCAAAGATCACTGCATATGTCCCTTCAACCTCTGTGAAGGACATTCTTATACAGCCTGACATAGACGGGAGAAGGTGTAAATGGATATCCAAGATCCTGGAATTTGACCTGGAAATTAAGCCCACCAAGTTGATAAAAGGGAAAGGTTTGGCCAAGTTGTTGGCTGAATCCAATTGCAATACTTTGGGGATTAACTTCATCAATGAGCAAGCTGAGTCATCCAACAGGAATTCTCAGATCATCATACCTCTAGCATCATGTCCCTGGTACAAGGATATCTTGTATTTTCTGCAAGAATTAAAGCCCCCTGACGGATTAGGAAAGAGTAGAGCCAGAGCGTTGAAGCTCAAAGTAGTCAGGTATTGTCTCATCGACCGAGCCTTGTATTGGAGAGACCCTCTGGGGATACTACTAAGATGTCTGGACCTGCTGCAAGCCCAGAGGGTGATGTTCGATTTCCATATCAGTCTCTGTGGAGGTCATCATTTTTGGAAGACCACAGCCCACAAAATCCTCCGGGCTGGGTATTATTGGCCTACTTTGTTTTCTGATGTCTGCAGCGAATTCAGGGCTTGCATCAAATGCCAGAAATTCTTAGGTAAACAGCAACTCAAATCTCTACCATTAAAGCCTGTAGAAGTTTCGGCACACTTTCAGTAGTGGGGATTGGATTTCATTGGAGAGATTCATCCTCCCTCAAGTGGCCAGCACAGATGGATCCTCACTGCAACTGATTATTTCACCAAGTGGATAGAGGTTGTCCCCACCAGGAGCACTTCTAACAAAGTAATCATCAGCCTCTTGGAAGACATCATAGCCAGGTTTGGTTGCCCAAACATGATTGTCACTGACAATGCCTCCCCCTTCAGGTCCGAGCCTCTGATCAAATTTTGTGAACAATTTGGGATTTCATTGGTTCACTCTACTCCATATTATCCTCAAGGAAACAGACTGGTAGAGTCCTCCAATAAAATCCTGATCAGGCTTATCAAAAAGCTACTGGAGGACAATCAGAGGGCCTGGGACTCAAAGCTCAAATTTTCCCTTTGGGCTGATCGAGTAACAACAAAGAAATCCCTGGGTCTCTCATCTTTCCAACTTGTTTATGGAATAGAGGTCATTTTCCCCACTCAGCTTGCCTTACCTGTGGAAAATTTCCTCCAGGACCTTGAAGGAGAACCTAACCATGTGATCAGAAGAATTCACCAGATGGTGGAGGTGCAGCAGATCAGAGAACAGGTCATAGATAGAGCCTGCAATCATCAGCAGAAGATCAAACAGGCTTTTGACAGGAAGAACAGAAAGAAGGAATTCAAGCAAGGTGATCTGGTACTCAAGTGGGACGCGCCAAGGCAGGACAAGGGAAAACACAGTAAATTTGATGCCCTCTAGTTTGGGCCTTTCAAGATCCTTGAAGTATTTGCAAACAACACATACAGGTTGCAGGATCTGGAAGGCAAAGAAGTTTTTAGTGGCCCAGTGAATGGGCATTTCTTGAAAAAATGTTTTTTGTGAGCCACAGTTGGCTCTTTTTGTTTCATACATATCGTTTATGTTTTTGTTTTTCAGACTAATAAATTACTTCATAGCCCAACAGCAAAGGAACTGAATCTGCAAAAGAGTTCTTAGAGCATCACAGGGACGACTCTATCCCCGATGGAGCCAAATGTTAGCGATATTTCTTGTAAGGGGGTTAGAATGAAAAAGAATGGGTGAAAAACCCACTTGTCCTAAGTTTTGGGTGATTATGCGCCCGTGGTAAGTGATGACCAGGATCGAGCGGCAGCAATTCGCGCGCCCAGATCAACGACGCGTATAGAATTTCGGACCCCCCCCGCCTTTCTACCTTTAAGCAGGGGGGGGGCGGGGGGGGTCCGGAATCGCGGGCGCATCTCTCCAACGGTCCAGATCAACGCGCCCATATCAACGGTGATAAATACCATTCCAGACCCCCCCTGCCTTTCTACCTTTAAGCGGAGGGGGCGGGGGGGGTCCGGAATCGGGGTCGCAGCTTTCCGACCGCCGAGATCTCAGCGCTCGCGCGACCCCGTCATTCCCAGCTGCTCTTTGTTTAGCCAGCGTGGCCCCTATTCCGTCATGTCATCTTCCATAACTGCCTTTCTCCTGCTTCCATGTGTCACCCATCCACCTCCCCTCTATGATCCGCATGGTCTTCCTTCCTTCTCATCATCCACACACCATCTGCCACGTGTCTCTTTCCCTCTGCGTCAGCCTCCCACTAAAATGTGTCCATCACATCTGCTCCCCTGTAACCTCTCTCGTTCCCTCATCGCCGCTTACTCCACTCCCCGTCGTTTTGGCCCCATCACTCCATTCCCGTGCCCTACTTTCCGCGCTGGCCTCCACGCATATCTTTTGAGCCAGTCAGTTATTCCAAGTGGAATCATGGGAGGCCCTCCACGTCCAGAAGGTGCCGAGTTGGCTGGGCCATCCTCAATCCCGACGAAGCAGTTGGTGGTGGTTAGACGTCGCCTCCACCATAATGGAAAAGCACGGCAATGAATTTAAGGCACGTCGATTCGCCGTTGGAACTGTCAAAGAGTTAGATGGTGTCTGACATAAGTTGCACGATCTTTCAGAGGTTGACTGTCAGAAAGCCATGCAGACGCAAAGCTTTCAATGCAGTGTCTTGATTTTGCTGTTGTTGTTGTTCTGAGTATATGAAGGCGTTTTCGCCATTTTTGTATCTATCAATGGTAGAGCTAAGCTCTCGACTGTAAAGTTTCAACAAACATTCTGGTTTTCCTAGTTATGTATCTGTGCTTGAGACTTCTTGGTTTATAACAAACAATTCTCCTTTTTCATCTATGTTTCATCTCTTACTGGAGAGTTCATGATCGAATGTTTCGCATGAATTAACACAATTATGTTGTGATAAATGATTTATCGTTGCATTGTCATTTTCTCTGGTTTCCCGCATTTGAAAGTAAGAAGATCTTGTCTTCAGATGCCTTCTCTCATAGTCTGTTAGAAGCTTGACGCCTATAGCAGACCCTTGCACCCTTCTTATGAAGTCTTCCATCTACTCACCCTTATTGCAACTCACTGTTTGAAGTTTATCAAGACCTCACTCACCCGCGCATGCTTGGCCTAGTTTCTGAGCTGAGACGACTGTTCTGAGTTTGCTTCCATTTGATCACCCCTTTCAAACAAATCGTGACATAAAACTGATGGGCATTGGGCTCTGCTCCTGCAAGCAATCCAAGAGTGACTTATGACGCCAACAATATCCAAAAGGAAATGAACTATCACTATTTTCTTATACAGATGTACATTGGGATGGAAGCATTACCAACAGAAGAAGTAAAAGTGGAGAAGTTTTCTATTTGGGTGAGTGTTTGATATCCTTGTTAAGAAAGAATGAGTCATAAATAGCTTTGTCTACAACAGAAGTATAATATATTGTAGAAGCAACATGTTGTACTCAGGTCCTCTGGATGAAACAAACTTTGCAGTATATACAAGTGGAATATTATGAGCCCATTCTGATATTTTGTGATCATACTAGTGCTATCAATATCTCAAAGAATCTAGTTATGCATTCCAAGACAAAACACATTCCACTCAAGTATCACTTTCTACGGAAACAAGCTACAAAGAAGAACATCAAGCTAGAGTACATTGGGACAAAGGAATAGATTACAAATATATTCACCAAACCTCTTCCAAGGGAGAATTTTGAGTATCTTTGATAGAAACTTGGAGTCAAGAAATTTTGAATTCTGTTAATATATATCATTGATTTACACGAGGAAACATTATGTAGAGAAAAAGTCCACAAAACAATCTAAAGCTTGCAAACAGAGGGAGCATCCCTAAGGAGAGAGCAGACATGGGGTGCATCCCCACGAAGAGTGCATATAGGGGAAGTAGCCCCAAAGAAAGTTTAGACAGGGGAGCATCCCCAAGGAAATTACCCTTTTCCATTGATGTCAAAGGAGGAGAGTATGAGCATATGTAGGGAAACATAGAGAAAGATCATAGGTATAAAGACAGAGGGAGAGATGGTCACAGGGTGAGAATAAGTATGCACATATGCATTTCCATGCAATTAGTGTTGAGGTATTTCATGAGAGTGTTGCCATCAATGCGAAAGGGGGATATTGTTGAAATATTGGTTGTCATTGATTTCAACCCTTGAAGAAGTCAAGAAGCCCCAAAGGTATGGTTATGGAACCTGTAGTTGATCGAGGAAAAATGTAATTAAGGAAAATGTAAATGTAGGTAACTCATTCATGGATGGACAATACATATTATGTCATTTCTAGTGATAGGTGGAACACCACGTGGTTCCTCACGGTTGAGGAGTTATGGCCTAGTGAAGTTGGAGGATCCTCAAGAATTATCTAGAAGCCTCTAGAAGGTCAATATATAGTTACATGTCATTCATTATGGGTAAAGGAGTTACAACAATAATTTAATTAAGCGTAAAGTGGTTGCAACAAGAGTGTGGGTTATCCCTAAAATAAAGGAAAATGGTAAAATAGTTACAACTTATCCCCTAAAGGAAGACACTTGAAAAGTATAAATAAGACTTCAAGAGATTCTTATTAACACCTATTGATAACATTGAATATCGATGTTGTAAAGTTGTATGAAAATATACTATTGATAGATCTGAAGAAGTGAGTCTGAAGCAACGAAGTTTAATGAAGAGAGAAGTTGCAGGAGCCAAAGGGATGAAGTTGAGATTACTTTTCTAGTTTTTTTCCCGATGCTATACGCAAGTTGTAGAGAAGGAAGAGCGTGGACATCTGCAAGTTACAGTGAAGGAAGAGCATGGACATCCATAAGGCTTAGTGAAGAAAACCACATATGCACAAAGATATACATTATATTATATATAATTTTTCTTTATTTTGTATTTATATATAACTAAAAGAATGAGATAGGTTCTTAAAGAGAAATTAAAATTAATTTTGATACATAGAAGTCCATTACATAATAATATAGCTTGGTTATTGTCACACTAAACACACAAGTTCTAGAGACGTGTTAATAAAGCATTGATGAATGTTACTATAAAAGACTTTTTTATTATATGTATTAAGTTATAGTAGATAAACTATAAGTGCATTTCCCAAAAGGTATGTCTGAATAGACTTTTAGAGAGTATGCCTCTTGAGGATTTGATTAGTTTAAAGGTTAATTTTCCTCCGATCAATAATAATAGTTTCCTTCCAATATGAATATTGGATAAATATTTTAAATTAAAAGTGATTGGCATGGTACATTAATAAGTATATGTTTCAAATATTATAATTTATAAATTATTTATTTATTACTTTAAAAATATATATTAATATCTTTTTTTTTTTAAATAATAGTTAAATTGTTGTGTTAATAAACTATTGTTTAATTTATAAGTTGTAAGGTGAAAATTGAAATAGTTCTAGACAAATTTTTTGGATAAGAATTGTGTATAAAGTTTTGAAAAGTTCAAAATTTTTAGTAGACACTCCATTCATTATAGGAGACAAATTAATTTCATTTATATATGATGAGTAGTATATCTAGAAAAGTTATCTAACATTATGACTAATTGTAAAATCCTACAAACTCAAAAAACTTAAATAATTAATAAATCCAATATTTAAGATATTTTTAGAAAAATATCTTTCAATTAAATAATTTTATTTAAAAAATAAAATAATTGTGTGAAGGGCTTGGAGCGTTATTCTCCCAACTCAGCTAACACATATCACTCTCAAGCTTAAACGAACTTCCTTCTCAATCTCAAACAAACTTTCATAAAATGGCTTCTGTCATATGATGCTTTACAACAAATTTTGACTGCTTGGAAATATATCTCTAATGCCTGACAATAGATTTTGTTTAGTTGGAAATATATAATTCCACCACCTTCTGATTTAAAATACCAAAATACACAAAATATATATTTCCATCACCTTCTAATTTAAAATACCAAAATACACAAAAGCATATAGAAATCACAAAATCAAAACTGTCATTTAGTTATATAATTAAGTTAAAAAACAACCACAGATATAACTCCACCACCTCCTAATTTAAAACATCGAAATTATACAAAAACATTATAGAAATAAAAAATGTCATTTAAAAATATAATCAAAAGTTAAAAGACTAGCACATAACACACACCAGTAATAAAATGTAAAAGACTAGCACATAACACACAACAGTAATAAAATGTAATATGAACATTATAGATATCAAAACTGTCATTTAACATGTAATTAAATTACCAATACTGTGCAAAAACATTATAAGAAGCTATTAGCTTTAAAAAGAACCACATGACATTTAAGGTGAAATGCAATGTAAATCAAAACTTTCATATGATATGTAATTAAATTAAATTAAAAACCAGTCAATTGGATGTAATTTGGATAGTTGTGAGGAATGATTGTCATTCTTCCCACTATAATGATATCAATAAGGCTCTTAATAAATATATTGTAATGGCTTAAATGTTTTTTGTTTGTTTGTTAATTTGGCCGAACCTGTTGGCATCGGGATTAACCTGTGGCTTGAGAAACCGCGACTCAGGGACATCTAAGCCGTCAAAATCACCGGGGGATGGATTTTTTGTCCCCGCACGTTTCGAACCGGTGACTTTAACATCAAGGAGTGGCTTAACAACACACTCCGTCACAAACTGTCCTACACCTTGGGGACCTAATGGCTTATATGTTGTAATGACTTCTAGTCTATATATATTTGAAAGTTGTTTTTCATTCATCAAAATTGAATAACAAGCCAATTACTATTTCCAGGGGTGACTAAATTATGTAGCATTACAATTAATAAACATAACAGAAAAACCATGACTGGATTATCTAACACAGTTAAAAGTTCCATTTTTCACTCGGTGCTCCTCCATGGTTCTATTTCCATGTATAAATTCTAATACCATGAACGTGAGTATATTGTCAAATTTCAGTCGATGCTCCTGCACCGTTCTGTTTCTATATACACCTGAATCCCAAATAAATTTTAATATCAATATCACGAGTACAGTGCCAAAAGACACTATTTGGTTTTTAATCTGACTCAATCTCACTCATTCACTTAAATTCTTCTATCACTGAAGAAATTGGTTTAGAAGGACATGCAACCTATTTCGCCTTGGATATTCCTCTCATGCAATGC
>ML783737.1:671194-693506 GCA_009831015.1 Picea engelmannii
TAAATACAATTCAACTCAGGTTTTTCAGATCCACAAAGTCTGGATCGAATCCACCCAGATCCTACAATCTCTGCTTGTAATCCTAACTTCTCCTACAGCTATTACATTGTTAGGATTCGAGATCCTTTGACAATTTATTGAATTTGAATTGAATACAACAAGTAAATTAAAGAGCACCCACTCTCTTTAATAAAATTTGCCTTTGACTTTCAACAACCATAAATCCTCTAGTGCTGTGAGCTTATGCTCCTGCATCAATAAGATTGATATGCATTCTTGCCCATAGAAAAATCTACAATTATTGAAGGATCCGATTCCAAATGTGAATCACACCCACTTTCTCGTTATTGTTCCATATCTGAATTATATTCATTGTCTTCTTTCTCAGAATTTGAAACATACTGACAGTCTTCTTTCGTATGCACATGCAATTATTCAGGACATGCTTGCATACGAACCCCCCTGCTATCCCTGATGTTCTCTTCGAATTCTTCAACATCTACAAATAGGTGTCTTAAGGATGAATATTTCCTTTCTCTCTGGAGAAAGACAAGCTCTGGATGTTGAGCCATGACATAGTACACCTTGGAAACAGTTTATGTGGGTTTGATCTTCACACGCATACTATGATAAACACTGTAAAACCTCTTGTTGAAGATAGCTAAGGCTTCCTCTTCCCCTCTCCTCAAGTCATTAAACTCAAACCAGTACTAATCAAGGGACTTGTTCTCACCCCAACACTTTAAAAAAGATTTGCATAGCTCGATCCAAGAACCAATAGAACCGACTCCCAAACATTTAAACCACATAGCAACATCTCCAAACAAAGAATGTGAGAACAAACTCATGGTAACATCCCCATGAACAATCTCAAACTGATCAAAATAGTTCTCAAAGGCCTTCAAGTGCCTCTCATCTATAACATGATCCTCCCCATAAAACCAAGGAAGATACTCAAAGGAATAAAGAGGATAAGTATGAAGGTCAAGTGGAAACCTTAAATTTTTAAACATCTTGTCTCTAATCTTAGCTTGAAAACTGGTGGGATGAATATGAGGTTTAATAAGAATATGGACAGGCTCAATAGTAATAAAGGAAGGCAATGAGATTTGAGAAGGCTTTGAATCATTTTCAAACCCCTCAAGGCTACAAGGGTGATCAATTTCACGAGGAAATCCAATACAAATCTCACTTTCATGAATAGGCTGAGGAAAAGACACAAGATCAGCATCTACAACACAAGAAGAGGGCATGTCTTCTTCTTCCATGGATAAATAAAGGAAGGATTATTATCATCTAAATGGACAAAGAAGAGGATAATCTTTTTTATATGTAACGGGAAAGAGAAAAGTGAGTTGATAAAGAAAAACAAGATTTCATGAAGAAATATCATAAAATGATACCTGGTCTTCCCCTTTGATATGGTCATTTTTCTGTCAATGGGTCCTCCCCAGTGGAGTCTTTGACTATGGAGTCACCAGGTGCAAACTGCAATCTTCAATGGTTCTGATATCTAGTGCACCTTTAGAATCATAAGCTCTTTGTCATTCTATCCCAGGGAAATGTCTTCAATTTGTTCCCCAACATCGGTGCCAAGAAATGTTAGCACTAGAATCCACCCTCAGATTGCATAGAAGGTAATCCCAATACCCATCAGTTTATACAGTAAATGTAAATGAGCTTTAAGAGGCCAAATGGAGAAGACTCAATGAAAATAACGTTCTAACTCAGAAATTTGGACTGGTATCCACAAGCAATTGAGGTCTTGGATCAACTTCAGTCAGTAAGTTGGATTAAAGGTAAGTAGGAGGAAGAATTTTGTGAGAAAAGTGTAGAGGTCTGCCATGAACATCAGGCCTACCAGCAGCCTAAGGAAGAAAAACTTAAACACAAGATCCTCTTGGATTAAAATTTCAAGGAAACTGAAAGAAATCATAACAACATTATAATCAAACATTCATCATAATACAATCACAACAATCCATGTGAATCAATCAATAATGAACTCTCTCAGTATCAGAGGAAAATAAGATGGAGAAAGAAAGATGACTTAGATTAATCAAGAAGTCTCAAATCAAGACATAACCAAAGAACCAGTGTTCTTCATCAAAATAATACAATAGCAGGGAGCCTAGCTCAACCATTCCACCTTAACAAAATATCAAAACTGCCTATATATACTAAAAATGTTGAAACCACTAGGAATGTGATCGGACCCCTTCATTCAAAGTTTCCAGTCGGTGCCTACTATGTCATCCTATACAGGCCTTCTTATGTCAGACGTGAGACTGACTTAGTTATGTGCTTTGCAGGAAAATCCATCCCTTGGGAAACTTCGGATTGACAATCTCCCCCCATGTCCATTCTCAGTATGCTTTCCATTTATGGGGTGAGACGAGGTCTCAATTGTCGCCTCCATTTCCATTAACTACCTTCACCAGGATCAGGACGAGGCCTAACACCCATGAATTTTCCAAGCGGTGCCCATGACTTCTTCGAGTCAATCTAGATGCCTTACGGCCATGCATATCTTCTTTTGTGACCAATACAGGATCTTTCATCCTTTGGCATAGCTCCACTCAATCGCTCCATCCGGCATGCAACCTTGGGGCATAACTTGGCGCTCATATCCAAATGCTCTTCGGGATTTCACCCTTCGCAAACTTATTCCATGCTCCATGCTAAAACCTCTGATTCATGAAACCGTGAATTCTCAGATCTAGTGCCACATGTCCCTCTGAATTGAATGGATCTTGTTGATTTTGGGATTTGGGACTTTAGAGATTCGGGTCTTCGGAACTTCAAGGCCTTCGGGACTTCGACGCTTTTCTCATTTTAAAACTCCCAAAGTAAAACTCCTAGAGTGATAGCTGTAATGACTCAAATTTGGACGGTCGAGATCCACTTTGGGTGTCTGGGCTCCAGGCAAACCAAAGCTCAAATATCGCTTACTCTTCCATGTGCTTTTACCCGGAGCTGTCGATCTATTGACATGTGGCTCTTGCTGATCAATGCCTCAAATTCACTTTGGACCTTCAGGACTTTGGCCACTTCGACACTCTGCAATGTTTAACTCCCACAATTCTCCGGAGCACCCAACAACAAAGAAAGGGATTTGCCTCCATGCATCCTTGAATTTTTATGGCTCAGATTATTTCAAGAATTTGGGCTTTGGCTCTTCGGTAATTCCACACACTTCTCACTTCGAAAATCCTAAAGCTTATTTCCCCGAACACTTGGATCAACTTCCACCTGTCCCTTTAAAGATCAATGACTCATGCTCTCTTTGGGCCTTTTCCTCTAGTGCTATACTTCGGACAAATTTAAGATTCTCAATGCCCGCGATCTGCTAATATGAACTCCACATGGACTTCTTGCCATTTAAAGTTGAATCTATCTTTTTTCTTGATTCGAGTCTAGAACAGATCATTTTGAGTGTCGCGCTTAGAGCCCGCGGCTGCGGCCTGTGTAAACAAATACTTGGATGACTGGATAGGGGCTTGGGAAAACAACAAGACGAGTGATTGAAACAAAAGGATATGGGTTTTCATCTTTAGAGGAAAACAAAAAGGCTTCGGGCCGAGAATTTTTCAGGTAAGACATCAAGGAAAAGAAAGTCTTTTAAACAAAAAGGGGCGAACAAAACTGACTTTACCAGTCGAATGGAAAACTTTAAGACACGGTCCATGAAAGAGAGAAAGACAAGGAAAGGATACAGACTTAGGTATTCACAACATACCCATACGACTCTTGACAACCCTATGTGATAACAGAGGGGCATGACCACGTGGACCAACTTCTACTTTCCACATGGCTCTTTGGTTAGTATTTATACCTTTTTTGAAAAACCCATAACTTTCATGCCTGAAGTTTGTTTTCAGTGTTGTATTTTTTAAATAACATATTTTTTTCAAGAAATTTTCATCCCGACCATCAATTTTATCTTTTAAATCCATATTCTATGTCTATTTTAATATTGATTCTCCCAGTGATGTTTTGATTACCACTACCAACTAATTCTCATGGAAATTCCATATGGAGTATGTCCTAAGAAGTAAAGGATTGTACTAGCTTACCTTGGGAAAAGAACAAGAACCCAATAATGTCGAAAAGAAAGCCAAATGGAATAGTAAGAATGACTAAGTACATGGACTAATAGAAATGTCCATCTCTCCCGATTTAAGGTTTCACCTTCAAGAAATTGATGATGTTGGTGAAGCTTGGGAAAATATTCAAGTTGTGTTTGGTAAACACAATATTATTTGAGCCTACCACATTGAAAATTAGTTAATGACTTTAAGTCCCAATGATTTTCCTTCCATTGAATATTATTTATCTAAGTTCAAAAGACTTAGAATTTTATGTAAAGATGGTAAAATAGATCTGAAGGATGACTGATGCATTTATTTAATTCTCTCTAATCTTCGGTAGTGCATATTCTATCTTTTATGCCACCAGAGAAGATCTAGGGAGTGCTTACCAAACTCCCAGTCTTGATTCCTTTTTTAATTCTCTTATTCAAGAGGAAAATAAGATTATGTAGCTTGGATTGATCAACAATGCTCGAACTTCCAACAAAGCCTTAATGTCTCAATATAAATATAAATCCAAGAATACCAAGAAGCAACATCCTTAGCACAAAAACAATAAAAGAAGGGTCCCAAAGAATCTCATCCAACTTTTACTCACAATTGTGACAAAGGAACAAAATCCAAAAGTAATAAGACTAACATAAATTGCAATTTTTGTGGGTGAGATGGTCATGTGGAGCTTAAATATTTTTAAAGGATAGAAGCCTTCGAAGAAACAATCAAGAATCATAACATCAATATTGAGTCTTCTTATTATAACTCTTCTTCTCATGGACATGCACTTTCTTCTTATTTTTAATCCTTCAATGAAACTTCTACTTCTTCCTCTAATGAGTGGCTTATTAATTCTAGAGAATCTTATCATATGGCTAATGATACAGAAATTTTTTCCACTCTAAATTAATGTACCACCAAACAAATATTTGTTGGTGATGATAGATCTCTTAGTGTTGTAGGGTCTGGAACAGTCCAGGTAGATAATGTTCATTTGAATGATGTATTATGTGTTCCAAGTCTTTTCTGCAACCTTCTATCAGTGTATGAGATAAATTATTCAGGTGAAGAAAAAGCCATAGAATTTTCACCTCAGCAAGTCCTAATCAAGGTTTTAAAAGATCTTAAGAATGTACTAGAAATTGGAATTGTTGATGATATTACCAGGTTGTACAAGTTTGACAACTTTGGGTCATCATATTTTCCATTAGTTTTTGTTACTCATAGCGATGACTTGAGAAAACTTTGGTATGAGAGGTTTGGTCATATAATCTATTGCTCATTGTAGAAACTATGTAATCAAAATATGGTGACTATTCTTCCTCTCGTTTATTACAGAGAAGCTGTTTGTGCCAGTTGTGATCTCAAGAAACATCATTGGGAAAATTTTGACAAGCATGCCTCGACCCCTTTGTAGCTTGTTCATAGTCATTTTTGTGGTCTGTTTTCTTCTCCTTATTTCTCTGGGTGCAAGTGTTTCTTAAATTTCATTGATGAATTCTCCATATTCACTTGGGTTCATTTCCTAAAACTTGAGAGTGAATCTTTTGAAAAATGTTTGGCCTACAAGGACATTGCAGAAAAAAAATATGGACATCAAATTCAAATATTAATAATAGATAATAGAGGCAAATATGTGAACAACAAATGTACAATCTACTATATTGCATAGGTCATTCAAATGAAACATATTGTCCCATATACACTGCAACAAACTAGTGCTATTGAGAAAAATAATCACACATTAAAATTAATGGCTAATTGTATGATCCAATCTAAGGGATTAAGTATTAATTATTGCGTGGAAGCCATCAACTATGCTCTTTAGAGATTTAAAAATTACAACACCAGAAGAAGCATGTACTAAAATTAATCTAGATGTAAGCCACTTCTTTGTATTTGGTAGTGTAGCATGGATCACATTCCTAATGAGAAAAGTAAAGTGTTGCAACCTAAAAGTGAGAAGTCCATTTTTGTTGGATATTCGGAAGATGTCAAAGGCTAGTGAATCCTTCAAACTTGTTGGTGCAATTATATGTTTAATATATTGCAATCATTAATATGTCAATCTGGTTTTGTAATCAATAGAGTTGATGCACTATATGTGCTAATAATAGATAAGTTCCTATGTCTGATGAGTATAGCCTAAATAATAAACACTCCAAAACCGATTCTCTGTTTCACAATCTTCAAAAAATATTCTTCATACAGTTTAAAAACCAAAAAGAAAAACTCATAAACAAAATATCAACAAGCATGTGATTTAAAGGCTCTTTCTCAAGTAATGAGTCCGCTCATTTATAGGCTCATGAAAGGAAAAGATGAATTTTGACTCTGTTTCCTGTAGCAACTAATTTAACAACAATATGTAATTAACTCTCTACACATTCTTAAAAGGAAAATCATTCATAACCTAATCAATCCTAGAAGAAATACTAGGTGTAGTAAGATACTTCATTATAGGTTCATGTAGGGTGAGATATGGAGATCTTAATTGTTCATGTATTTGAAAAATAGAAACAAATGTTAAAGCATTCAATCTAACAAATGATTTTCCACACACACACACAAGAATAACAAATGTTTACTCAGAAATCTATATTGAACTCATAAATGCTCACTCACTCAGAATTACCACAAATCTATATTGTGTTTTTTCAAATGCTTTATTGAAACACAACAAAAATAAAATTAGATACTACGATCAAAACACATAATTGTTTTATTCACACACAAATGAGAATTATATTCACACAAATAAATACATGGAAGCTTACCTTGGTTCGCTTGATGGTCCCTTTCCGTACCAACAAGATAGCTTTAAAATAAACTTATAGAATGAAGAATTTGATCACACACATAAATTCCATAAACTATAATTCATATCATTACTTCAGTAATAGGTGTATAATCAACAATTTTCTCAATAATCAAGTATATAGAATAAAGGTGCTTAATTATGTCTCTATATATTTATCATCTACAAGTCCCTCTCTTTTAAAGAGAAACAACCGTTACATCCAAGACCTGGAAATAACATCAAATAATTGGGTAAATATTACAATTGGAGGATATAACATTTTTCATGGAAACAACTTCATCCTCATGACACAAAGTGCATGAGGATGAAGTGTATCATGGTCTTCAACACACAAAGGATGCTCTAGCTAACAAATTCCTTGGACCCATCGAAAGAAAATTTGTTCAAACACCCAATACTATACATGCAGAACCAATACTGGACGTGCATTGTTGGAACATGAATATTGGTACTGGACGCGCACTGTCAAATACATTGGTACCGAACTAGCACATAAATAGGTATCGGATAAGTTGAGTATCAGATGCACGTAGACAAGTACCAGACGAGGAGGAGCTATGTCATAAGGAATTATTGGATTAATCAAGGTAATTAGAGATCATTAACATCAATCATTTAATTCCAAATATTAATAAATCAGATAAATCATGATTTAAACATAGGTTACCTCATGTATACACAAGAATGGATAAAAGACATGGCTTTGAAGAAAATAGGAAAATGGTGCATATGTATGAGGTAAAGTTGGTCAATATAGAGGAAAAGATAAGGTAATTGGAGGAATAAAAAAGGAGACCCAACATTCCCCCATGCC
Organism: Picea engelmannii; assembly: GCA_009831015.1. NCBI lineage: Eukaryota > Viridiplantae > Streptophyta > Pinopsida > Pinales > Pinaceae > Picea > Picea engelmannii. Next base: position 678,915 of record ML783737.1, read on the forward strand.
CAAGTCATTGCATGTCCTCATGCAAAAATTTCCAAACTAGATCTCAAAATTGCAAAACTAGTGTTGTTCTTCCATCCTGCCTGAACATTAATTGCCTAGATTTAAGATATTAAAACTTGAGGCCTCATCCTTAAGTTCCCTATTAATAAATCTTGTGTAATGTATCAGGTGCAGAACCTTATTGATATTGGTATATACCTTGTCATGCTCATCTTGTAACCTTCAGCTATTTGGTTATTCAACTGTGCATTTTCTTTCTTGATGTATCTATCCAAAAAATTGTACTCCTCCACTTCTTGCTTCAATTCTTCATTATGTTTTGTAATCCTTTCATCTTTCAGTACCAACTGATGTTTGGTAAAAGAAATGATAGGTTCAAGTGTCCCTTTCTCATTTACCTCCTCCCTGGCTTGAAATTCCTTCCTTAAATCCTTCAGAGTCTCTGTTACTAACTCAGTTTCACTAACAGTTGCTACATGCATATCTTCTTTCTTTGGTGAAGTCAGAATTTCAACTGGATCCTCTAGAAAAAAGGAACATGAGGAATTGTCACCTATTTAGCCATGCTCCGAGTGGTTCTTCATGTTGGACCTAATGCTTCATCGGGTTTTCTAATAGAAATGAAAATTTCCTCCACAAACAATCTCCTTTTCTTCTTTTTAGGCTCAAATATGGGCACTAGAATTTGTTTTTCCTGTGACTTCCTTGTTTTTCTTCTAGAGGACTCAGATGTAGGCAATGGAATTTTTTCTTCCTGTGCACATCTTTTTTTTCTTCTAGAGGAATTTTCCATAGCACTCTCTTCATTTATTCTAAGTTTCTTCTTACCTTTAACTCTCAATTAAGGGGTCTTCTCCGATTCTCCAACCTTCTCCTGAGGTAATTCAACAATTACTTCTAGAACACTATCTGCAATTTCTCCTACATGACTACCAAACCTCTGTTTATTCCCCCTTTTCTCACTAATTTTCATTTTTATTTTAGTGGACAGGTCTGGGAAAGGTTTCTTGGTTGTCGATGATCATTTCACCCTAGATGTAAGTGGTTCTTCTAACACTAATGTTTTTTCCTTGTCCATTTTTCTAACCGACTTTGGTGAACTAGATCCAACACTGTCTACTTCATTACTTGGATTATTTCATTTTTTTTTACCACCCCCCTTCTTTCTTCCTGACTCCTTACTACATTCTCCTATCACATTTTATTCCACAAATTTAAAAACCTCCTCTTAAGCAATGTTTTTTGTGAGGAGTTTCTTCCAACTGCTGCCTTATTTTATCAAATCATGAACAACAAGAAGTTTCATCAACCCATGGTGATAGAGACTATTTTTATGCTTCTTATAGGAAGACTTGACCACTCTCACCATTTTATTCAAACTCATCCAAAAAAAATGGGAAAAATCTATTTGTGGTCCACCCTCAAAATGAAACAAAATACTTAAATGATAAAGGAAAGTTACAACATACCTCCCTTCACAGGTGGAAAACCTTTACTATATGACAAGCATCCTCCAATATTCCTCCTTGATCCAACTCCAGGAGATGCATTTTTTCCAATCTAGGTCTAGATGTTTGGGCTTCCAAAACTTCTGACAAAGCCTCTTATCATTGATGATACCTTTGAAATATTTCTCTCTGGTAGAAGGTAAATCCATTGCTTCTGCTATGGTGGATTCGATGATTTTTAACTTTAGTTATCCCAAATGGACACTCTCTCCATCATAACTCTAGGTTAAGGCATGGGACATTCCCTCCTGGTGTCCTTCGAATTTTTATAGAAAATGAACCCAACCGACGCTCTCAAGTTTCTCTCTGCATTCTTGATATTCCTCTTTTTATTTTTAAAGATGGAACAAAGGTTTATCCATGTCAACCCCCATGCCAAATTCAGAACAGGTCTCAAAATAAGTGTAGGCAATAGGATTTGGGAGAGGGTTTGGTACCAGAACAACGTAGAGAAAACAACATAGTACCAGAAGAAAAATTACGAAAATGGTGTGATGAAGACAGAGCAATGGAATGAATTGATAGTAGGAATGAATAGAGTAGAGGTCATATAGTATGGAATGGGTAAATAACACTCATCTGGATGGAAAATACATCTAGAAGAGAATTTATTAATGGAAACGAGAATACAACTGTCAAATAATTTCAATGAGGGTGAGGTAAGGAAAAGTCATAAATTATGCCGAGGGATCGCATCCATGGATAATGTGACGATCATATCCAGAAGTAATGTCACATCCCACTCACACCATTTTTTGTAATGATTGCAGGGAATGTGGTCTATCTGACCGGAATTCATCATTATGTGGTAGTCAACGTCAATGTTGCCGGAAGGTAGTAATAAGTTTTACATTCACCAAAACAATGTTTTGAATCAATAATTAACAACATAAGGTTATAGAAGGTGGTATAATCATAATTTTGACATCACACAAACATGATTCTTCGACAAGATATTTTCAAAATGGACCAATCTTGCTCAAGGTATGATTGTTATTTGCCCAATCATATCAACAATCACTCCATGAAGAAATTTGAATACATCGTAAATGATTTTAAAAATAGGGGAATAAACATGAATATTTTGGAAGATAATGATAGGGAGATTTAACAACTTAACATAACAAAGGTTCATGAGAGTAACCATATATTTGCACAAAATTAATATGATTCTTAATAAAATGAATAAAATAGTGAGCACATACCTCCATTACCTGAAGTGTTGTTTGTCAAACAAGGAAAACATCAAGTATAGGAATTTTTTTACCAAAATTACACCATCAGTACCGGATGAACACATTAAGTTTTCTTCAATACCAGATGAACACAAGAATTTTTCTTCAGTACTGGATGAACACGGGAAGTTTTCTTCAGTACCGGATGAAATTTTGATAAGGTACCTGAATGTATAGTCTTCAAATTGGAATCTTGTAGGCTTCCCTTTGTATCTTAACATGTTTTGAAGGTCAAGATGGAGTAGGTGCTAGCACTTACTGATTCTGCATGTGAATTTTTTCTGCTGAAGTATCATGCTGGAAAAACTACAAACAACACATTGTTACATGAATGTTGAAATTGCAGCGGAAATGTCATAAAATGAGGCAAAAGAATTCAATGATTGGGCTCCAAGATCTATAACAAGAAGGAAACTGTAGATGGACAACCTCCTATTGAGATGCAAAAACCTCCACTTTTTGGAACCAGACTAACTACTTCTTTTGTTGCCACTTTCATTTTATCGGAAAGGAAAACCTAACTACTACTATCTTGTGTATTTTTCTCAAGCCCAGATTAGTTAATTCTCTCCAGCGTTTTCAATTTTAATGATTCTTAAAAACTTAAAGAAAACTCCATCTATTGTCCCATGGATTTTTCTTGAGCCTGGGCTAGTTCTCGCTTGCTAGTGTTTTCAATTTTTAGGATTCTAAAAAACTTAAAGAAAACTCCATCTACTGTCCCATGGGTTTTTATTTACCCTGTGCCATTTCTTGCTCGTCGGTATTTTCAATTTTTATGAGTCTGAAAAACTTAAAGAAAAATCCATTAGGATCCTCTTCCATAAGTAATGTACTAGGGCTAGATAAAGGAATAAACTTACACCTGACAGATGTCATCCTTATTGCTTATCTACAAGAGAACACAATTAGCCTTTTCTCTTGTTAGTAATACCAAAATCATTATCTAACAACACACCTATATACATATATGTACAATGTTAAATTAAATCACACAAAAAAACTTACAATGGTGGATTGGCAGGAGGAGAACTCCCCTTGCTAACCAATTGCATTTCAGAATTTTGAAGAACATGTTTGATAAAATCCTCTTTAGATAGAGGGTTATGATAAAATTCCAATCAATGTCCATTTAGGACAATTGAAGTCTTATATTCATCAATATTTTTTATCTTAACTAAACCATTGTCGTAAATTGTGTCTACTTCATAGGGTCCCAACCATCGAGTGGACAATTTTCCCTTGAAATTATTGAACCTAGTGTCATACAACAGGGCCCAATCACCTGGCTGGAAAGAATTATTATTGATGTACTTATCATGCCATTTAATCCTTTGTTCTTGAATGAGTGTATTCCGATGAAGAGAATCTTGTCTGATTTCATCAAGCTCATTCAACTGCAATATCCTCTATTTTTTAGCTTCATCTAAGTCCATCCCCAATTGCGTAGCAGTCCTGAAGTTTTTTACTTAAAATTCTATGGGAAGCAACGCGTGCTTCCCATACACTAATTCATAAGGTGTATGGCCTGTTGTTTTTATCCAAGTTATTCTATAGGCCCATAAGGCCTCAAGAAACCGATCAACCCAATATTTATGGTGTAACTGAACTATCTTCGTGAGAATAGCCTCTATCACCTTCTTAGTTGATTCCAGTTGTTCGTTTTCTTAGGGGTGATAAGGTGATGTTTTTCTATGTTTAATCTAATATTGTTTAGTAATGTCTTTGACCAAATTGGAGGTAGATTGGATTCCTTGGTCTGTCACTATTTCTCGAGGCACACCAAAACGAGTAAATATTTCTTCAAATAGAAAATCAACAACAAATTGTTCATTTGTAGAATACAAAGCTTTAACCTCTACTCATTTCATCAGATAATCTATACAAAAGTGTATGTACCTTTTTGTTCAATACATTGGGTTAATATGTCCTACAAAGTCCAAATCCCATTTTTCAAAAGGTTCAATTACTACCTGAACTTGGAGAGGCATCTCATCAACTGCAGTTGGTTTCCCCATCCTCTGACAATCATTATAGCTGGCCACATTCTTCTTTGCATCCTTAAAAATAGTTGGCCAATAGTAGCCTGACTGTAGTATTTTGTATGTTTTCCTCTTATAAGAAAAATGGGCTCCACATGGACCATCATGGTAGGCTTTGAGGATTTCATGCATATCATCTTCCCGTACACACCTTTTGATAACCAAATCATGTCATGTATGGTATAAACAATCATCATGCCACATATAATTTGCACTCAATTGAATAATTCTTTGTTTTTCTTGGGAAGAAATATTCTGAGGTAACTTTCCTATTACAATATAATTGGCCACATATGCATACCAAGGAATGTAAGTAGAAATATAAAACATATTTTCATCTAGAAAATTGTCATCCATTGGTGCATTATCACATGTATGAATAAGTCTAGATATGAAATCAACAACGTGATTATCTCGTCTATGTCTTTCAATCATAGTAATATTGAATTATTCCAATAATAACAACCATATAGTAACTCTATCATTTTCCACAGGTTTATTCAATACCTTCCTAGATCTTAACTGAATTTCATTTAGTGAAGTAGGAGTTATCACATAAGTTGGGAAAGTCTGTACCTCAATATTTTGTATAAGTTGTGTAAGTCTATTGTTTGGATTAGGGATGGGTTGTGAAGGAATAGTGGTAGGTCGAGGGGGGTTTGGATTAGATGTAGCTTTCATTTGTTGTTGTTGGTTTGGGTTCAAAGGAAATGTAAGTTATTTTTTAGCTGGTAAGGTGGAGGTAGAGAAGGTGGATTAAATCCAGGTAACAACTGAAAGATACTGGAAGGATATTTTGGGTAAGCAGGAAAAGTTGGTGACTGAAAAGGGACATTCCCATATGTAAACCTCCTCCATCCTTGTTTCTAATGTTGGAATTGTGGTTGTTGATGTGTCCATTGAGAGTAAGGCATTGGAGGAATCCATTGTTTTTGTGAGTATTGTGTGGTGTTGAGGGGTCCTAAATCCCTTTAACTCAACATCAAGAACCAAACCCACCACCGAGGTCCAATTAGACTCTGCAGCATTTAATAGTGGAATGGTTCTCCAGATCTTATGATTCGGCCAAAATAATCGATGGGATTTACGTTTTCTTGTGAAGGCTTTCTCCTTCAGTTCTGATGTTCTCTTTTTGTGTTTTCTCTTAGGTGGGACTGATATAAGATGAAGTCAGTATAAACCAACTAAGTGACAAAGTGGGAACAAACTTAAATATTGGAGAAGAGGATGAGCTTGGGATAACCCTTTCACTCTAGCATGCAGACACTAATCGTCTAACATAGGCCTAATACTAATACGTTAACGGTGCGGGTATTCCAATTACTGGATGATATACAATTGATAAGAAGAAAACATGCATGCGATAAATGATGGCAAGTAAAATAATTCACCCAACTCTAATAATCAATCACATAATAACACAACGATTTATTTTCATCATTAAAGATAAGAACTGTAAAACATTGAATCAGATAACTTATCAACAAATTTAGTATCTCTTACTCATTACAACATCCATTCATGAGATGAAATAAGAAATAATTCTTCTCCACATCCAATCATACACGCATTTGATGAAAAAACACAAACTTGTCTCTGGTCCCAAAAAGCACTTCTCAATTAAAGACAGCTCCGAAATAGTTCTTAACAAAACCAAAAATGAGGGTCTTTGCAACAACCATCGACCTTTAACTAAACGGTCGATGCTCTTATTTATAACATAAAATTAACTAAAAAATAACAATTAAAGTGCAACTAATTAAAACAAAACTCGCCACATGGCGCTTTCTTCTTTTAGTTTCCAAAATTCATCTAATGGTTTCATTCGAGCGAATGAATCTTCTCGTAATCCAACCACTGGACAAAAATATAATCGCACGTGTTAATGTACGAAAACCTATGTTGATCCACTGGGGCCAAAAGGATATCCTTGATTTCTACTTCATGTGCCTGATATTTGACAATTTTGGCACTTAACTGTTGTAACACTTTCTGAGATTTCATTGGCTGCTCCATGAATTTCCACACCTATCTTGGAACCATATTTGCCACCTTTGTTATTTCTTCATCCCATGATGAGTCTTGTTCAGCGTGAGTCTTGACTATGTCGCACAAGTCGACAAATTTGTCGGGTGTGCCAAACTCAGGGAGGTCGATATCTTTCATTACCCGGTTGATCTTGATCCAACTTTTCTCACACTCAGCCCACTTTTCTTGGATTTCCTGAGGAGGTTCTGGAGCCACTTTTTCCCAATACTTGGCCAATTTCTTTATGTGATCAAGGCTGCTCTCTTTTAACACCCAAATATCATGTTTTTTTGTATCTCAGCCCTTTTGGACCGCACTGATATAGTCGACCCTTTCCACAGCTTGTTGTGATTTCTCATACCACCTCTCCATATATTTTCACATCGCAAGTGCCATGAGGGTGTCTTGTTGAAGCTCAGTTATCCTTGTAGTGAATAGGTGCCACTCATTTGTAAATTTGTTGTAGGCCTCCTGGAATTCTCTTGTTAGGAACAACGCGGCCTATGTGGTGTCCTGGTAGTATTTTTCCAAGTGGAAAAAATGTTCCAATTCCTTCAGAGAAACGGCCAATTCCTTTTCATCTCTTTTAGCTCTGTCCAGGGTGGCATTTGTGATTTCCATCCCTTCACTGATAAGTTCGTATGTCTTACCATTCTCTGTGTTAATTGGGTTTTCCTCCGTGGTGATGAGGATGGAGCGATCTAAAGTTATCCTCCTCTTATTGGTGGTTCTCTGGACGATATATTTCCTTTTCTGGTCATAAGCGATGGCATGTATGTCGGCTACTTTGTCCATGGGTTCGGGGATTTGCTGATCTCCCCAAGTGAGTGTATTCCCCAAACTCTCGATAGTTTATACTTGTTCAATACTGGGTTCTTGAACTTCCTCCCTATGTTCTAAAGGCCTGACTTTTGTTTGTCTCTCATCGGGGAGTTGAGTATTGATTGAAATTTAGGCATTGGGGGTAGGCTCGGTACTTACTTGATCATCGGTTGTTGAGACATCGATTTCCTATTGTGTAGCCTCTTCTTTTTGTTCACCCAACACTGGCCTGTCCTTTGGGTTGTTCGCTTGAGTCTCTAGTGCATTGGGCAACTTATTGTTTAAGACACTCTCGATTTCCTACTAATTCTGTGGAAGACCTTGAGTTTGAGCATAGGGAGCTGGGGAAGATGTCTTCTCTGGCTTCTTTTCCTCTTCAATCTGTACGGGGGTCACCAGGGATACCTTTGGGCTCTCTTCATCATCATAGATGTTTATCAATTCACTTAGGGGGTTTGGTGCACTTTCTCTCCCTAATGTTCCGACTGTATTTGGATGAGTCGAAACACCTGTCGATGACCCAACTAGTGGCGTTGTGAATTCAAGGTCATCTAACCTGTTAATTTCATCAATGTCTATTAATTCAGGGCAGCTTAGGCCCGTCTGGATTTCATATGGGTTATCGGTAGGGGGTCTTGTCATTCTTGAGAGGTTTGGTCATCTTGCAGCTGATCAATTATTTGTTGCGCCTGTTATAACATGATAAACCCCCTTTCTTGCGTGTCCTATGTCACAGGGAAACCTCTTTCTTGCATCAAGGTTTCTAAGGGGACTTCTGCTGCTTCGGCTGCTATCATTTCTTCTTCGTCCCTGGGGGGCCATTGAGCCGATTGTTCTAGGATATTCTCCTGTTCATCTAGGCTCATGGCTTTGAACCTAGTCATTTTAGGGTTGACCATCCTTGCCACTACTTTGTCCCAATCTTGGGAATTTTTTAATAAGACTTCATCTTCAAATTTGTCATGGGTGTATGGCCAACAGGAAGACACTCGTGAGGTGTGTTTCAAGACCAGAACCTTAGGGTCGTGCTTGCAGAATTGGTCAGTCTAGAATTTGATATCCAATTGGATCAACCCCTCTTTCTTGGCTTGAGCGGTGTCCTTCACCAGGTAGAATCCTACACATAATCCATATGGTATAAATGGTAATTTTTTAGCTTTGATCAGGGTGGCATTGTAGCCTTGTAGGATGGTCTAGTAGCATATCTCTCAAAATACTAGCCGATCAGGAACATGCGATGGCAGGAGATGAGGTTCTCTGGTGGCCCAAAAAACCATGATGTAGGTATCACGCTTGTCCAGATACTAGTGGTTGAGATTTGATATCATATTTTTGGCCACCACAACCGATAGCCTCAAGAATTATTTCTTGAAAAAAATAAAGTAAATACGTTCAATAAATTCATCACAGATGAGGGAGTAGGATTTTTTGTACCTATTCTCCCATAAAATGTTGAAATATATGTCGACCAAGATTTCTGTGATGTACCAACTCAGGTTCATGCCAAAAAAGATGTTTATGGAACACATGAAATTCAGTAAATATGAATCCATGCAGAAGGTTGGGGTCTCTCTTTATTTTGATGTATAAGCTTGGTGTATGCATATGCTTAGCTGTTTGGAAATGATGTCTCCCTAGTTGAAGTTTCTCCTAGAAATGGACACTGTGTAAGCTAGAGGCATCCATGCCTCCGAAAATATGGAGCATCCAACTTCCCCATACAATCGGTAGATTAGAGCCATCAGGTAGATGTACATCTCCCTCAAGTTGGCTGGCTATTACCAACTGGTGCTCTGATTGGTGTACTTCTTATCCTCAATCCACCATGAGGCCATCAATCGGCTAGTGTCGTGGTGCTCATAGAATTTCACAAGGAAATTTGTATTCAGCCGCTCCTCGGTGTCTCAAAGTTTGTAATATTTCTGGACCTCCACTGGAAGGAACACTCTGACACACCCACCACTGTCATCATTAATCAAACATTTTTGTGTGTCTGTGTGTTCAATAAGCCACTTCAGGAGTTCTATTCAATGGAACACCAAATTTCTTCTTGTTAGCATGTGCAGGTACGATCGTCATATATTTGGGAAAACTTCGTCGTCAAGATTTCTCATATCTGGGTCACTGTGAGGGATATATTTCTGGAATTCTTCTCGGCTAATATTTTTGAAGAGCTCTCCCCAATGTGGGAGTGCCTCCTTCGTCCTTGTGCTGGCCTCTGTATCTCCAAACTTCATAGGTTGGGTGAAAACATTATTTGTATATGTCTTAATGATTGGTTTTGGCCTCGAGGTGAACTCTAATTGTTTTGCGGCCCCTGGAGAAGATCCTTCTCCTACCTCTAGTTCTTTTAGCTTCGACACCCTCGACGATCGCCTAGTGGTTTGATTTCTTGGAGGCATTGTTCCTACAATCAAAATAAATCTTTTAGAGACTATGTATAGAGAAACACCGGATAAAATATATATTTGAAGTTTAAGCATGAAAAATCCACAGACTCGTACATACCTATAAAGCTTTCCAAACCTGTTTATTTGATACTCATGGGATCTTTCTAGCTTTCGAATTGCTCATATTGCTTCTCCAGATGCTCTGAAACTCTTTTGTGCGTAGAATGGATTTGTTTACGATGGCTAAAGAGAATTTAAACCAAGGAATAACTTACCGTGTTGTATCAACCATTTAATTCACGTGATGAGTGGAATTCAAACAAATCTGTCACTGAATCTCTATAGCTTGAATTCATTGTGGGTTGACGAAGGAGGCACGAAGGGTGATGTGGTCTATCGGTAATTTCAAACGACCGTTTTGATTCTCACATGAAGAAACAACTAATGCATGATTTGGAATTAATTAGTCCCTTAAATGCTACGAATGTAATTGTATATAGTGTTAAAACATCCCATCATGTCACTTTCTCAGTGGGTGAATCGAGGATTGGGGATGCGCTATGAATTTTTTTGTCAAAGTACTTCACAAAATATCCAATGTCGATCGATCTCATCGTACAATACTGACATGGAAAAACCGACTCAGAGGTGTGAATTGGACCTAGGGAACCAAGAATGACTCGGGGTAAAACCAGACTGTATGGTTATCCAATATGGAAAAGACACGTGGCGATGAGGACCAATGATTTAATTCGCGTGTATTAGTCGGATTCGGGGATTTCTTCACGTTTTGATTTCTAAAATAAACCTAGGCTCACCAATGTCGAAAAGGTATCTGGGGTCGGTGATCGGGGATGAACCTACCACGTGTTTTTCTTTGGATTAACTTCCTTGAAAAACTCCCAATGCCAAAATGTGTCGGGTATCGACTATTGGCAATATCGTTTCTTTCTTATTTAACATTTACTCCCTTTTCCTTTTATCGATTCTGAAGGGGATCAACTATCGATGATGTCAGGATGTGATCCTTATCATGAAACAAACTTCCAATCACCAATGCCCATGAAGATCGACGCTTGGAGACTAATGTTTTCTGAGTGATTCTTTTTCACCTTTTAATTCTTTTCGACGTCGAATATTGAGCAGTCAATTGAAGTGTTTTGGCTGTTGATTCGTTATTTAAGTGTTAATCCTTTTTAATTCACGGGGTTTCATAAATTTAAACAAAACTGAATAGCTAATGAGAGTCAAGAGAACAGGCAAAGACAAAACATTTCTCAAATGAAGATCGGATTCAAACATTGCAAAGATCAAGTGGTACCCAAAAAGTAAAAAATGACATAGGAATTTTAGGGTATGTTGAGTGCTCAACAAATGGAGACTTACTGGGCGAAAGTAGAATATTTTTTCCTCCCTCGGGCTCGACTGATGCAAAATTTGGTGAAGAACTTAACTGGTTTTTATCAGAGCCCCTTTCACCCTTGCATTTGAAATTCTTCGATTGACACATTTGGGCCTTCCTGTGGGGTTTTAAACCTTTATTCAACCTTCATTTCCTATAACCCTGACTCATTCCCCCTTTGACAAGGGTCTAGTAAAGCGTTCACTGGCACTAGGCCTTTTAGTTACCCTTATTCATTTGCTATGGTGTTTCTCCACTACCAGCGAGCATCCATAGCCCCGGTGGAGTCACCTCGACATGACAAACCTTGCTTCACCTCCAGTGAGTTTCCATAGCCCTGTCGGAGATATCTACATACCCTCTTCGACTATGCACTCATTGGATATAGTTGATTTTATTTTTCAGCAGAATGCCCTCGACGAGTGGGAGAGGAGGACGTATGTTATTTGCAAGAATGAGATGGTTAAGGTGAAATTTTTCTAGCTTTGTATTTGAGGTACATTTATTCCTTTCTAGCTTACCGTGCTTACCCTAAGGTTTTCACCAGACCACTAGGTAGACACTTCTGCATTTTTCCAAAGTTGTGCATGTGTGCAGGTTAGATAGAGAATCCCTTGAAACAACTGCAGGCTCCTCAATGTTCCTTGTGTTGTATGTGAGCAATGACTTAGGAACAGAGTTCACCATGTCACATGATTTGAGGTCAACCATTGTCTTTCTAAACACAATATTCAAAAACTCAGAAGAAAAATTGCAAAAGACAAAACAAAAAATGCATTCTTCAATCGACGTGTCTAAAATAAATATCGTAAAAACATAAACACACAAAAATATTTGTTTTTTTTAATGGAAATATTGTTTTGTGTAAGGTAGCTAGAGAGGTAGTGGGGGGGGCCAGAGAGCCCATAGTGATAATAGTGGAGGCCATTCAATGTAAGGTGGACTAGGTCCACTATATTATTAAATAAGGCCCACTATGGTAGCTAGATATAATAAATGAGTAGTTAGATATAATAGATGTAAGAGGACTTCTTAGAAGGTTCTACTTTTAAAAGATTCCTCCTCTAGAATGTTCTCAGGTGATGGTAGCACTATATAAACGGGTTCAAGAAATGTAATGGGATATGAAGAGAAGTATTGTATTTGGAGTTGAAGCTCATTAAGAGGATTCCCCCTCGAAGAGGCAAGTGAACATGAGAGGATCCATTGTATGGTGTTTCCCTACCTCAAGGGTTTGGTAATAATAAAGTGTGGTTTCTTATATCTTGCTCTATGGATCTATTGTTTATTTAGTATTTCTGGTGATTATATTTGTAGATCTATTCAGGTTCTTAAAAATTGGTATCAGAGAACTTTCCTTGGCCAAAGAAGGGAAGATTTGTTTTCTCTTTTTGCAGAAGTTTTTCTAGGGAAGAAAAAGAGGGCGACACACTTCAGGTTCATATATGAATCTTTACGAGATGAATTTGGAAAAAAAATTAGGTATTTGAATTCCTCTCGGAAAAATACCCAATTTCAAAAACAAAATCTGCCAAAACGGAGTTCGGGAAGTAAAGTTACGATCATTTTAAATTCAACAGTTTTTTAGGGTTTTTCCGAAAAAAGCCGTGATTTTCTGCTGTAACTTATTGTTCTATTTTTGGGGGTTTTTCATAGTAAGATGTATTTTACAGGGAAATGTGATGGCCCTAGTATTGAATCATTCATTAAAGAAATAAAGTCAACATGAGAATATAATTGGCCCCATTGGTTAGATCTCAAATTGTAAGGTGATGCTGCCATTTGGTGGAAATTGCTTGATTATAAGGAGATGATGACACTCTCCAATGGAGATTTTGAAAAAATATTGTTAGACAAGTGGTCTCATGGGGAAAATAAGGATAAAGAGAGAACCAAGAGTTTATTTTCATGTGAAAAATCTATATTATAGGTTCATGGTTGTATTCATAAAGAATATATCGTTGTTTCTATTAACCCTAGTTGCATGCATAATTTTATCAATGTTCAGTTGGTTAATAGATTACAAGTTCCAATAAAGAATATTCAAATCACACATGTTGAAGGTGAAAATGTTCAAATTTTTAAAGATTCGAAGATCACCATGGATAAATATGTGTTGCATTCATATTTTTATGCTATGGATATGGATGAAGTGGATATTGATTTGGGATATCCTTGGATAGAATTAGTGGGTTCCATTAATATTAATGTGCAAAAGAAGTTTTTAAAGTTGTGGTACAAGAAAAAGAAAATCACATTGCAGGATCTGTCTCTTAGTAAGAAAGATGGACCCATGGAAGCTAGCAAAAAAGTTATTGCCCAGTCTGAAGTTGAATCAGAGGCAGAGTCTACAGAAGGACATAATCAGGAAGCTAAGGAGGTCATTGACTCAAAGGCACAAAGTGTTGCAGATTTGAAGAAAAAACAACAAATTCCTACAGTTGTTGTATATCGCCATCCACATCATATAGAGATGCAAAAGTCATTAATGAAAGGGCATGTGCATCAACACATTTATGCACCATCAGGGCACCAGATAGGAAACTGATCAAGAGGTGCATGGAGGACTACTGACACTACGGGAAGAGCTCAAGCTATAGAAACAATCTCATGGAAACCCCGACATGATGCAGAGAAAGATCAAGGTGGAAAGGTAGCAGATAGACATCATGTTAGACTTCCATTGGGATGGATGGATGGTCATACTTGGTACCAGTTGGCTACATTTCTTAGCTGGTCATATTGTATGGTTTCTTCTCATGTTTCGAAGACGAAACATGTGAAGGGTGATGGAATGTAGTATACCTAGGGAGGTAATATGGGGTACCTAGGAAGGTACCCAATGGGAATGTAGTTATGTGTTATTAATGGAAGTCATTTAAAATATGAGAATGTGGTTATTCAATGCAAGGTGGACTAGGTCCACTATATTAACAAAGGCTCACTATGTTAGTTGGATGTAATAAATGTGAGAAGGCTCTCTATAAGGTTCCTAGGAGATAGGGAGAGCTATATAAAGAAGTGTAGGAAATGTAATGAAACATAGTGAAGAATATTGTGATTGTACAAGCAAGTATTGCTTGAGGAGTTTTATCCTTCCATAAGGATTAATATATGGCATTACCCTACTAAATGTAAGGTAGCTAGAGAGGTAGTGGGGGGGGG
>ML783737.1:694205-716747 GCA_009831015.1 Picea engelmannii
ATAATCAAGAAATATATGCTTGGTATGATTTTGAGGCTGATTGTGATGATTGGTATATGGATAGTTGTCATTTTTGGGATGACAACCACTTTCATATTTTATTTGATGACTCTACTCCACCTTCTGTAGAGAACATCAATGTCTCACATCAGGAGCTAGTTACTAGCGTCCAACACGCATAATCTACAATGATATTGTTTCTTATAGATTCATATTTGATCATATCCCACTATGTGAATGGATATTATTATTTGGATCCACATGATGGGTGTCAATATTGGGAGCATCATTTTCAGTTTGTTATTGGGTGTCGATATCTTCCATGTGGGATTCACATGAGAAATTGGACCGGGACCTTGGTTTACAATGGTGGTTGGACTACTTCATCATGGTGGCTACCATTTCTTAATGGGACCTTGGTTCTCTAGTCTACTTCAGCACTATGGTCCACACTAATCCATGGGACCCTGGTATATGGTTGTACATCAAGTGTTGAGGACAACACTTTCATAAGGGGGATGGAATGTAAGGCAGCTAGAGAGGTAGTGGGGGGGCCCAGAGGGCCCATAGTGATAATAGTGGAGTCCATTCACTGTAAGGTGGACTAGGTCCACTATATTATTAAATAAGGCCCACTATGGTAGTTAGATATAATAAATGGTTAGTTAGATATAATAAATGTAAGAGGACTTCTTAGAAGGTTCTACTTCTAGAATATTCCTCCTCTAGAATGTTCTTAGGTGATGGTAGCACTATATAAAGGGGTTCAAGCAATGTAATGGGATATGAAGAGAAGTATTGTATTTGGAGCTGAAGCTCATTAGGAGGATGCCCCCTCGAATAGGCAAGTGAACATGAGAGGATCCATTGTATGGTGTTTCCCTACCTCAAGGGTTTGGTAATAATAAAGTGTGGTTTCTTATATCTTGCTCTATGGATCTATTATGTATTCAGTATTTGTGGTGATTATATTTGTAGATCTATTCAGGTTCTTAACATTTTGGGGCTTGGTCATTCACCGAGAGGGCATCAGGTTTCCCCCTTAGATTCTGCAATCAATACGTGCCTAACTCAATCTTCTTGACCACTTGGAAAGGTACGAGCCATAGATTCTGAAACTTAGAATGTTTTCCTTTAGGTTCATTTGCTCTGTCCAATTTTAGGACTAAGTCTCCTACCTCAAAATTATTCTCTTTAGCCATATGCTTATCAAACCACCTTTTAAATATTTATTAGTGAGCTATGAAATTTGATTTAGCTTTCTCCCTTTCTTCTTCTAACATGAGTAGGGCGTCGATTCTTTGTTGTATGACTGACAAGGGTTGCCCTATGGAATCCTGAGCACATTGAAGAGATGAAATATAAAGCCCATTCAGGAGAATGGCTTCCTGCCTGTATACCAAAAAGTATGGGGAATTCCCTATATATTCCTTCGGTGTAACTCTATCGGCCCATAAATCATTATGAAGTGAATTATGCCAATTCCTCTAGTTGTCTGTAACCATTTTCTTCAATATCATCACTAGGTTCTTATTAGTTGATTATGCCACTTCATTTCCCTATGGATAATAATTTGTAGATTATCTAATTATGATTCCTTTGTCTAGAGAAAACTCTGTAAATAAGGTGGAATAAAATTAAGTTGCATTATCAAAAACAAGGATAGAAGGGACACTGAACCTTGTGATTAGTTGTTGTTCTATGAATTGGATTACCACCTTCTCATTTACATGAGTCAAAAGGATGGCCTCTACCCATTTCGTGAAATAATCAGTGGTAGTAAGTATGTACCTATGTTGTTTTGAAGAACTTGGTGTAATTTATCCTATGATATCTAACCCCCATTTCTCAAAGGGCCTAGAAACAACCACCGGTTGGAGTGGGACAATTGCTCTCTTCTCCCTCCCAACACTTATTTGACAAGTTTTATAGTTTCAAATGTATGTGTGAGCATCTTTGAACATCGTGGGCCAGTAATAGCCAACTCTCAGTATCTTATGAGCAGTGGTGTTTCCTGCAAAATGTCCACTAGCAGGGCCATCATGGAGCTCCTTCAGAACTTTGTCCACATTTTCACGTTCGAGACATATTAAAAGTACCCCATCATAATTAACACGAAAGAGTATTGAATTTATGAGGCGATATTGTGCGGATTTTAATCTAAGGGCTCTCCTTTCCCTAGGTTTTAGGTTTTTTGGGCACATCTCATGATGCAAGAGATAAGTCAATTTATCATACCAGGACTCTTGCCCTAGGTAAATGTATATATATTTACCAAAACATAATGCCATTTCATTCTCCCATCTGGGGTCTCCATTTACTTGGTCCTAAGCTTCGACTACCAGTTTGCATAACCCTTGCCCTTTAACTAGTTTAGTAGGTTTTATATCTAGATCAAATTCTTGGACTACTTCCATCCAGTTTCCTCTTATTTCCCCCATCTCCTGTTGAGTAAATAGGGATCAGACTACAGGGTAAGGCACGATGACTTTGATATGGTTCTTGAGGATGTAATATCTAAAATGTTTTACTTCCTTGTATACTGCATAAGCTTGCTTATCTATAGAAGGGTAATTTAGTTCACCCCCCTATAGATTAGTGCTCATGAATGAAACGGAGGCCTCATTGTTTTCATCATCCTTTAGAGTTAATATTGTGGCTAACGATTGGTCAGAGGAGAAAGTATAGAGGAAGAAATCTTTGCTGAAATCGGGACTGCACAACACTAGGGCTTGAGATATTGCAGTCTTAATATTGTTGAAAGACTTCTTTCATTCATCATCCCACTTAAATTAAGAATCTTTACAAATCATTTTTTGTAAGGGTTTGATGGTTTTCGCGAAATCGAGAGTGAATTTTCTCACAAAATTGATTTTCCCAAAGAACGATTGCATAGACTTTTTGTTGTGAGGTAATGGAAGTTGAGCTATGGCCTTAATCCTTTCTTGATCTATGTGAATGCCTGATTGATATATAATTTGGCCTAACAACTTACCTTCCTTGACACTAAAAATGGTTTTCTTAGGGTTTAAAGATATATCGTATATCCTACACCTTTTGAAACTCTGGGTTAAATGTTGGATGTGATCTTATCTATTCTTTGAATACACAATCACGTCGTCCAAGTAGACTACTACATACTTATTGATTAATCCCATAAATGTTATGTCCATGGCCCTCTGGAAGGTTGCTCGTGCATTGATTAACCCAAAGGGCATGCGTTTGTAAGAGAAGGTTCCCCACTTGATTCAAAAGGTATTTTTCAAGCGGTCTTCTTCTGAAACTAGAACCTAGTTGTAACCTAAGAAACTGTCTAGCAAGGAGAAAATATCAGAGCCAGACACAGTCTATAAGAGTTTCTCCATCGGTGATACTGGGTAGTTTTCCTTTTCTGAAGCTCTGTTGAAGTTTCTAAAATCTACGCATAGGCAGATCTCCCCAGACGTTTTTCTTACAGGAACCAAATTTTCTACCCATGCAGAGTGTCTAACCTGGAAGATAATTTTGGCATCTAATTATTTTTTTAATTCCTGACACATGAGGGGCTCTAGGGATGGGTGGTGCTTCTAGATATTTTGTTGGAAGGGCTTCACTTCAGGTTTTAATGGGATAGTGTGTTGAAGGATACATGTATCATAGGTTTTCATATCAGGGTAGGACCAAGAAAAACCATCTTGATATTGTTTGAAAAGTTTGAGATAAGATTTCCTTTCCTCTTTAGATATTGTCTGGACGAGTTTTACATTTTTTGGGTTTTCCGGGGTTCGGATATTTATAGTTTCATGCATGAGACAGGAACTATCGGTCTTCGCATTTTTTGACCCTTTAAACCTTTCCCTTAGGTCAAAAAGGTTTTCTAAATTGGCTATTCCCTTTGGTATCGTGTGAGACTTCAATTTTTCATTCAGTTGATCTATCTAAGGATCAGTCCCTGATGATTGTTCCTTGAATATTTCATCATCAATAGCCAAGTCCTTAAAGTTATCTTGATTGGTCAGAAAGTTTATAATCTGTTCATCTCCTTCAAAGACCTTCCAATTAGAAATATTGTTGGGCACCGATGATTTGTAGAGAAATTCTATAGTGAACCAGGAGGCATCATAATCTTCTAGAGGTGATAGCCTTGAAGTAGCGGTGGCCAGAGAATCATCAAGAATGTGCTTTTCTCTTGGAATCACTGTAATGTTGAAAGCTTCAAAATGCTCTATTAGCCTATGCACTTCCTGTTGGTAACTATTCAGGTGTGGAGAATTGCAATGTATAGTATTCTTTACTTGACTAACAATGATTTTAGAATCTCCGAAAACCTTCACTTCTTTAACGTTCAAGTCCATGGATTTCTTTAGCCCTTATACTAGATCTTCATACTTAGCGGTATTGTTTGTGCATTTGAAATATAATCTGCAGGGCATGAATTTTTGTTTAACTTTTGGATCAATGAGGATGCACCCTTCCCCAAACCCTTCTTGTGAATTATAGCCATCAAAGTATAAGGTCCAAACATGTGGGCAAAACCTATGAGCTTCCTCTTTCTTGTCACCTTCCTCTTTTGCTCCTGTTTGTTTCATTATTTCTAACGCAAGTTCTTGGCAGAAAAGGGTTTCCTCCACCATCGTTGGCAATTTCTCTTGAAAAATCATTTCAGAGTTTTGACTAAGAGGGACAACAGATGAGAGGGGGGAGAAATTCCCGAAATTAGAGTCACATAAATAATTTCCTAGCACGGGAAAATCTACCAACGAGGGTTCATTAAAGGTTTCTAAGTCGGTTAAAGTGTGTTTTATGTATCTTTCCCTATCAATCCTGATCATATTTGTGTGTCCCTTTAATGGAAGCCATAGGTGAGCCCATTAAGTACTAAAATATCCATTTAACTTATCAGACCAATATCGACTTAATAAAAATCCATAAGCTTCTAGGATATCGACTACAATGATGTCAATTACTTGCACAAATTTAGGGTGTGTCACTATTCTGATCATTACATCTTTGGGTTCTCCCATGACCTTCACGTGAGTTATTTCAAGATGTATGACATGTTTATCACTCTTGAGAGGTAGTGCGTTTAATGTTTTTCAAATAGACAACGACATAACATTAGAAGATGCTCCTGAGTCCACCAAATAGTTATGGAGGTTTTTGTTGAAGACTTCAAACGTTAAAAGGAATGATGGAACAAAATATTTTCCCTTCTTATCTTCAGAGCAAGCATTCACATTTGGTTTAATCCCTAGATCTATGGGACTTAGATTTCTTCCTTGGTCAATGCTTGTTGTAGGATTTTCTACTGATTTCAATGCTTGTAGCAGGAAGTCTTTTTGTTGAGGGATTCTACATATGTCCATAAATGATATATTATCCTTCAACGTCTTCAAATATTATACTATGCTGTAATCTAGCTTGGGTGATTCTCGTGTATGGATGTTTATAGGGTTTCTTCGAGGAAAAAAATATTCTTTCGGGTGATCAAGAGTTGGTTTTCCTCCCAAGATTAGGGTCGTAGTAAGGTCATTTGAGACAAGTTGACCTCTACTTCGTGTTTTCACAACAAAGAATTATGTGGGTGGTTCTTGAACCTCAAATAGGTCATCGAAAGGCATAGGTAGGCCAGGGTCCCATATCAACATGGCAGTTTCTTTTGGTGGAGCAATTTTTTCCTGATCGATAATATTGATAACTGAGCCGCTTGATTGTTTGGTCAGGGAGACCTCATATAAAAACCTATTGGAAATCAAATTCATGGCATGCACCCATTGAGGGAAGTCTCTTTCAGAGTGATTCTCTTGATGGTAGGTACATAAAGAGTCGGATGCTACATTTTCCAGATCAATGTTTAATTTGGCTGGGGGAGGTTCAATTGCTTTGAATGGTGGATTCCTTTTGAAAAAAGGTATATAGGGCCTTTGGCCTTGGTTTCCATCCCCTGAACTTCTCTTCATGTATGTGATTTCATTTGGCAACTTCTTGACCATGCGTTTTAGGTCTTCTATGTCCCCACTTCCCTTTTCAGGAGCTTGTTCTATTTGTTTCCCTAGGGGTCTAGTCAAAAGGAGTCCTCTCCTCGAAGGAGGTTGAACTTATTTCTTAAATAACAAGACCTGACCTTCTTTACATCCCTTCATTTGGAACTCTATCATTTTGGCTTCTTCAAAATTCTCAGCTAAGGCTAGTTTGGAAGCCCTTTTTACAAACATGGAAATAGAAGTTGGGAGAGCATTAGCATATACTTCGATTTGTAATTCCTTGGTAGTCTTAGCCTTTGGCTGGAATTTGTTTAAGATGGTGGTAATATTTGATTAAAGTCTTTGAACCTTTCCTTCAAACTCATGGTGGTGGAGAACAACTCATCCATCAACGCTCTTGTAGTAGTTTCTTCTACAAATTTATCTAGAAAGTCCTTTTGAAACTTCATCCAACTTGTTTTGGATCCTATGGGTAAGTTAAAATATGACATGGAGGCTGAATTCTCGAAAGTGTAGGGGAATATACTACAAACTATGTCTTCATGTTGGACATTCATAAGTCTGATAGCTAGTATAAATTTCTTGATATGGTCATCAGGAAATCCTGAGGTTTCAGGGTAAAATTTAGGAAGTAGCTTCTCTGGGTGTCAGGGAAGGTTATGTAGCCATCCGAGGATGGAAAGAGCATCTTTGGCTAACCAAGGTTGATTATTATGAGGTGGTTTTCCCCTTTCTTCATGATTGTTATCTTCCATATCTTCATATCATTCTGAGTTAAAACCTTCTTCTTCAAAAAATTCGTCGGGCTCAGAGTAGTTATCGACTGATGTTTCAGGGATTAGATTAAGAGGATGTTTGATTTCAATGAGGGAGAAATTTATTAGGTCTTCTATTGTGTGCATGAAAACCTGGTCCAGGGATTTGACCACTAGTCTGGTTATTTTTTTAATTCGAGGAAGTAATGGAGCTAAGGGCAGCGCACTGATCTGTTGGGTGTAAGCTCTTGTGATTCTTCTTAATTGATTCAATTCATCGTGAGGAAGAGTGTAAGGTATATCAGGAACATGCATTATTCCTCAGGTTGGGGTGAGTTATGTATTTTAGGAGTACTCAGTGTGTGTGGGATGTCTTGGGAATGACTAGCCATGCATGTCGATTGTTTTGAATCTATAGGCTGTGTGAGAGATTTTGTTAAAAATAGTGTCAACAATTTATTGTTCAGACCCTCCTTCTCACGCCAATCCTGTTGAGGGGTCCTAAATCCATTTAACTCAAAAACATGAACCAAACCCACCACCGAGGCCCAATTAGACTCTGTAGTGTTTAATAGTGGAATGTTTCTCCAGATCTTGATTTCCAGACAAAATAATCGATGGGATTTACGTTTTATTGTGAAGGATTTCTCCTTCAGTTCAAACGTTCTCTTTTTGTGTTTTCTTTTATGTCAAAATGATATAATATGAACTCGGTATAAACCAACTAAGTGACAAAGTGGGAACAAACTTAACTACTGGAGAAGAGGTTGAGCTTGGGATAACCTTTTCACTCTAGCATGCAAACATTGATCGTCTACCACATGCCTAGTACTAATATGTTAATTGTGCTGGTATTCCAATTACTATCTGAGATACAATTGATCAGAAGAAAACATGCATGGGATAAACGGTGGAAAGTAAAATAATTCACTCAACTCTAATCATCAATCACATAATAACACAACGATTTATTTTCATTATTAAAGATAAGAACTGTAAAACATTGAATGAGATAACATATCAACATATTTAGTAGCTCTTACTCATTACAACATCCATTCATGACACGAAATAATAAATAATTCTTCTCCACATCCAATCATACACACATTTGATGAAAAAACACAAACTTGTCTATGTTCCCATAAATGACTTCTCTATTAAAGGCAACTCTGAAATAGTTCTTAACAAAACCAAAAATGAGGGTCTTTGCAACAACCATCGACCTTTAACTAATCGGTCGATGGTCTTGATTATAACATAAAATTAACTAAAAATAGCAATTAAAGTGCAGCTAAGTAAAAAAAAACTCACCACATGGCACTTTCTTCTTTCAGTCTCCAAAAGTCATGTAATGGTTTCATTCAAGTGGATGACTCTTCTCATACTCTGACCACTGGAAAAAATATCCTCGAACGTGTTAGCATACAGAAACCTGTGTTGATACATTGTGCCGAAAGGATATTCTTGATCTCTACTGCATGTGCCCTATATTTGACTATTTTGGCACTTAACTGTTGTAGCACTGTCTGAGCTTTGATTGGGTGCTCCATGAACTGTCGCACCTAGCCTAGCACCATATCTGTTACCTTTGATATTTATTTAGCCCATGATGAGTCTTGTTTGGTGTGATTCTTGACTATGTTGCACAAGTCAAAAAAGTCACTGGGTGTGCCAAACTTAGGGAGGTCGATATCTTTCATTACCTTGTTGATCTTGTTCTATCTTTTCTCACACTCGACCCACTTTTCTTGTATTTCCTGATGAGGTTCCCGAGCCATTTTTTCCCAATAATCGATCGATTTGTTTATTCAATCAATGCTGCTTTCTTTTAACACTCGAATGTCATGCTCTTCTCTATCTCAGCCCTGTTGGACTACATTGATATAGTCGACCCTTTCCACGGCTTGTTGTGCATTCTCATACCACCTCTCCATATATTTTCACGACGAAAGTGCCATGAGGGTGTCTTCCTAAATCTCACCTATCCTTGCAGTGAATAGGTGTCACTCATATACAAATTTGTTGTAGGCCTCATGGAATTCACTCCTTTGTAACACCGTGGCCTCTATGGTGTCCTGGTAGTATTTCACAAAGTGGAACAAATTTTCCAATTCCTTCAAAGAAACGGGCAATTCCTTTTCATCTCTTTTAGCTCTGTCCAGGCTGGCATATGTGATTGCCATCCCTACACCGATAAGTTTGAATGTCTTAGCATGCTCTGTGTGAATTAGGTTTTCCTCCGTGGTGATGAGGATGGAGCGATCTAAAGTGATCCTCCTCTTCTTGGTGGTTATTTGGATGATAGCTTTCCTTTTCTGGTCCTAAGCGATGGAATGTATGTCGGCTACTTCATCCATGGGTTCATGGATTTGTTGATCTCCCCAGGTGAGGATATTCCCTAGACTCATGATAGTATATACTTGTTCAAGACTGGGTTCTTGAAATTCCTCCCTCTATTCTGAAGGCCCAACTTCTATTTTTCACTCATCAGGGAGTTGAGTACCGATTGAAATTGATGCATTAGGAGTAGGCTCGATGCTTACTTGATCATCGATCATTGAGACACTGATTTCCTACTCCGTAACCTCTTCCTTTTGTTCACCCGACCGCGACCCATCCTTTGGACTATCCACTTGAGTCTCCGATGCATTGGGCAACTTAGTCTCTAAGACACTCTTGATTTCTTGTTAATTCTATGGAAGAGCCTGATTTTGAGTGTCAGGAGCGGGGGAAGATATCATATTTGGCTCCTTTTCCACTTCAATCTGTATGGGGGTCACTAGGGATACCTCCGAGCTCTCTTCCTCATAATAGATGTTTATCAATTCGCTTAGGGTTTTTGGCACACTTGCTTTCCCTAATGCTCTGGTTGTCTCTAGCTGAGTCGAAAAACATGTTGGTGACCCGACCGGTGGCATTGTGAATTCAGATTCGTCTAACCTGACAATTTCATCAATGTCTATTAATTTAGGATCGCTTAGGCCCGTATGGATTTCATATGGGTTATCGACATGGGATCCTGTCATTCCTGAGAGGTCTGGGTCATCTTGGAGCTGATCAATTATTATTTGCACCTATTATAACATGAGGAAACCCCTTTCCCATGCATCTTGTGTCATAGGGAAACCTATTGCTTGCACCGAGGCTGCTAGGGGGACTTATGTTGCTTCAACCACTATCATTTATTCTCTAGCCCTGAGGGCCCCTTGAGCCGATTGTTCTAGTATGATCACCTGTTCATCCAATCTCATGGATTTGAACCTGGTCATTTTAGGTTCCTCCATCCTTGCCACTTATTCATCCCAATCTTGGGAATTTTTTGTGAAGACTTCATCTTCAAATTTGTCGTGGGCGTATGGCCAACAGGATGACACTTGTGAGGCGTTTTTCAAGACTAGAGCCTTGGGGTCATGCTTGCAGAATCAGTCGGTCTAGAATCTGAAATCCAATTGGCTCAACCCCTCTTGCTTGGATTGAGTAGTGTCCTTCACCAGGTAGAAGCCTACATGGAATCCATAGGGTATAAATGCCCATTTTTTTTATCTTTGATCATGGTGGCATTGTAGCCTTGCAGGATGGTCTGGTAGCATATCTCTCCCACTACTATCTGGTCAAGAAAATGCGTTGGCAGGATATGAGGTGCTATGGTGGCCCTGAAAACCCTGATGTAGGTACCACACTCATCCAGATACTAGTGGTTGAGCTTTGATATCATCTTTTTGGCCACAAACGATACCCTTGGGCATTCTTTCTTGAAAATAATAAAGTAAATACATGTGATGAATTCATCACAGATGAGGGAGTAGGAGTTTTTGTACCTATTCTCCCATAAAATGTTGGAATATACATGGAACGGGAGTTCTCCGACCTGCCAGGTCAGGTTCATGACGAAAAATATGTTTCTGGCACACATAACATCCAGTAAGTATGATTCCATGTATAAGGCTGGGGTCTCTCCTTCTTTTGGCGTCTGATCTTGTTGTATGTAGATGCTCGGCTATTTGGAAATGATGGCTCCCCAGTTGAAACCTCTCCCAGAAATGGCCACTGTGTAATCTAGAGAGATCCATGCTTCCGAAAATCTAGAGTTGTCCTTTTCCCCATACAATCGACAGATTAGATCCATCAGGTAGATGTATGACTCCCTCAAGTTGGCTATATGGTACCATATGGTGCGTTGATTGGTGTACTTCTTATATTCTCTTCACCATGAGGCCATCAATCGGATGTTGTCATGGTGCTCATATAATTTCACAAGGAAATCTGTATTTAGCCACTCCTTGAGGTCTCGAAGTTTGTAATATTTCAGGACCTCCACCAGAAGGAACAATCCGACACACCCACCATTTTAGTTGTTAATCAAACATTTTTTTTTGTCCATGTGGTCAATGAGCCACTTCAGGATTTATATGCAGGGGAACACCAGAGTTCTTCTTGCTACCATGTGCAGTTACGATCGTTGGATATTCGAAAAAACTTAGTCGTCAAGATTTCTCATATCTAGGTCACTGTGAGGGATATATTCCCGGAATTCTTCCCGGATGATATTTTTGAAGAGTTCTCCCTAATGTGGGAGTGTCGCCTTGGTACTTGTGTGGCCTTTGTATCTCCAAAGGCCATAGGTTGGGTGAAACCCTTCTTTGTAGATGTCTCAATGACTGGCTCTGGCCTCAAGGTGAACTCTAATTGTTTTGCGGCCCCTAGAGAAGAGACTTCTCCTACCTCTGGTTCTTTTAGCTTTGAAACCCTCGAAGATCGCTTAGTGGTCGAATTTCTTAGAGGCATTTTTCTTGCAGTCAAAATAAATATTTCAGAGACTACATACAGAGAAACACCAGATAATATATATATATATATATATATATATATATATATATATATATATATATATATATATATATATGAAGTGTAAGGATGGAAAATCCACAAATTGGTACATACTTGTAAAGCTTGCCAAACTTGGTTATTTGATACTCATGGGATCTCTGTAGCTTTCGAATTGTCCGTCTCACTTCTCCGGATGATTTGAAAATCTTTTTCATGAAGAATGGCTCCGTTTACAATGGCTCAAGAGAATTTAAAATGGGGAAGAACGTATTATGTCATATCATCCATTTAATTCGGGTGATGAGTGGAATTCAAACAAATCTATCATTGAATCTCTGCAATTTGAATTCATCTTGGGTTGATGATGGAGTCATGAAGGGTGATGTGGTCTATCGGTAATTTCAAATGGTCGTTTTGATACGCACACGAAGCATCAACTAATGTAGTATTTGGAATTAATTAGTGCCTTAAATTCTCTGAATCTAATCATATCTAGCACTAAAATGTCCCATCGTGTCACTTTCTCAGTGGGTGAAATGGGGATCTGGGATGCGCTATGAATGTTTTCATCAAATTCCTTTGAAAAATCTTCGACTCAGTTTGATATCATCGTATAATGTTGATGTGGCAAAACCGACAAGGAGGTGTGACTTGGACCTAGGGAACCAAGAATGACTTGGGGTAAAACTAGACCGTATGGTTCTCCAATCTGGCAAAGACATGTGATGATGAGGACCGATGACTTAATTCGCCCATATTATTTGGACTCGGGAGTTTCTTCACATTGTGCATTCTAAAATAAACACAGGCTCATCGATGCCGAAAAGGTATAGGGGGTCGGCAATTGAGGATGAACCTATCACGTGTTTTTCTTTGGATTAGCTTCCTTGAAAAACTCTCGATGTCGAAACACGTCGGGTATCATCTATCAACGATATCATTTCTTTATTCCTTAACGTTTACTCCCTTTGCATTTTATCGATGCCAAAGGGGATCGGCTATCGACGATGTCGGGATGTGATCCTTGTCGTGAAACAAACTTCCTATCGCCAATACTGGTGAAGATTGGTGCTTGACGACAAAGGTTTTTCGAGTGATTCTTTTTCACCTTTTAATTTCTTCCGACGCCAAATCTTGAGTGCATCGGGTGAAGTGTTTTGGCTGTTGATTCCTTATTTAAGTGTTAATCCCTTTTAATTCATGGGGTTTCATAAAGTTAAAAAAAGTTGAATAGCTAATGAGATTCAAGAGAACAAGAAAATACAAAACATTTCTTAAAAGGAGATTAGATTCAGACATCGCAAAGATCAAGTGGTACCCAAAAAGTAAAAAATGACATAGGATTTTTAGGATGTGTTGATTGATCAACATGTGGTAGGGTCTAAAAACATATTAGGATTTTGCTACCTCCATACTCTCTTAGGGGGATATGGTGTTTCTTGAGGTTCTCGTCCCCCCTTAAAAATTAGATACTACAATCAAAACACATAACTTTTTTATTCACACACAAACTAGAATTATATTCACATAGATAACTACATAGAAGCTTACCTTGGTTGGGTCGGTGAGCCCTTGTTGTACCAACAGGGTAGCTTTAAAATAAACTTACAGAATAAATAATTTGGTCACACACATAAATTCCATAAACTGTAATTCATATCATTACTTAAGTAACATGTGTACAATCAATAGTTTTCTCAGGAATCGAGTCTAAAACATCATGGTGCTTAATTATACCTCTGTATATCTATCATCTACAAGCCCCTCTCTTTTAAAGAGAAACATATGTTACAACCAAGGCATGGAGATAACATCAAATGATTGCGTAAATATTACAATTGGTTGATATAATGTTTTTCATGCAAACAACTTCATCCTCATGACATGAAGTGCATGAGGATGAAGTGTATTGTGGTCTTCAACAAACAAAGGATGCTCTAGCCAACAAATTCCTTTCACTCATCAAAATCAAATTCATTCAAACACCCAAGCCTATAGTTGCAGAACTAGTATAGGACACACAAAGATGGAACAGGAGGATTTGTACTGGATGCGTAGAGTCAAATACATTGGTACCATAATAGCACAAAAATAGCTACCAGACGAGTTGAGTATTTGATGCACGTAGATAGGTACCAGACGAGGAGGAGTTTTTTCATAAGGTCTTCTTGGATTAATCAAGATAATTAGAGAGAATTTAACATCAATAATTTAATTCAAAATATTAATAAATCACATAAATCATGATTTACACATAGGTTACCTCATGCATACACAAGAATGGCTAAAATACATGTCTTTGAAGAAAATAGGAAAATCGTGCATCTGTCCGAGGTAAAGTTGGTCAAGATAGAGGACAAGATAAGGTAATTGGAGGCATAAAAAAGGAGACCCAAAAAACCTCATTCTGATGAAATTATTATTAGAAGAGATGTTAAATTTGATGAAAATATCTTATCTTGCGATCCTATTCGACATTTGGTCCATCTTTGGCTTGCGATCCATATTCAATGTTTGTGCCATCTTTTGTTCCTATTCTGGTTTCTTCTTCAGATGATGATAGTGAGGATGAAAATCCACCTTTGTCTTCTCACCTTCCTCCAAATGTGTCCATTGAACATGAACCTACACTAGTACCACCACTTCCTAGATGAGTCTATTCAACTCGATAAGTAGTTGGTGATCTTGTTAGTGATCCTACAGATTAGTGTTGGAAACATTAACAATTCTAGTGAGCCCGTTATCTTTTGGATCAACTTTAACAAAATCATGATCTAGACACATTTGCAAAATCTTCAATCCATCAATATTGGGACACATAAATGAATGAATAGTATTTATTTAATGGTGAATGATGCTTGCAATATTGTACCTCTTTCAAAAAGAACAAAACCTTTCAGATGTAAATGGGTGCATAGAAATAAGTATGCATAAGATGTAAGTGTTGAAAAACACAAGGCCTTATCAGTTCGCAAAGGATTCTCTCAAGTTGAAGGCATTGACTATAATGAAACCTTTTCTCTAGTAGCCAAAATTTATTCCATCAACCTTGTTATAGCCATTTCTACCTCACTATTGATGCGAAAAAAATGCCCCATTCCAACATAAGGGAGGATTTCCTAATGGAAGATAGCAACTAGACCTACTTTCATTTGGCATGGAAATATCCACTGGTATGTGGGCCTAGTTGTCGTTAACTAAATATATTTCTCTCTGAAGAGAGACTTGTTCATTCAAGTTAGACTAAATACTAATCAAAGTGCTATTCTACTATTGAAATGCAACCCTATTCTAACAATAACAAAGATAATTTGCAAGTATATAGTTCTACTTATGGAAACAATAAGAGTTCACATTTCACAATAAGAAGCCATTCTATCACATCCATTTGAATATATATGACATTGAATATTTACTTGCAACTGATTTCATAATCCATTCAAAATTACTTCCTACAAATCCAGTTGACAGAAGTGAGAAATTGCTAATGTCTGCAAAGAACAATCAACAATCATGCACAATTGCATGAATAGAACATGAATTAGATATTGCTTATATTCATCCTTTAGGAAGAGTTCCTCATAATGAGATACAAGTAAGAGATAAAATCTTTCAAACCTATCCTTAATATTGATAAAGATTTGTACAAGACCCAATTTAGGGTTATCCATCCCCCACATTATTGAGGGTGAAATTGCATTTATAACATTTTTATATCATTGCCCCTTCGAACCATTCCTCTTATGGACTCCTAATATCTTCTATGTCCCATCCAATTACAATCATTCATCTTTATAGACTCTTTATTTTCTCAACATCTATGTCTTCATTCAGACTCTTCGCCTCCTCACACATTCTTATCAAAGAAACAATAATGAAAGTATATAAATTTATTTATATGTGAAAAAGAAAAGATATCGATAGCTAGATTAATTTAAATATGAGAAATTATTAGTTCCAATTAGGTAATATAAATTATTTGCAATTGTTCCTTAAGTCTTGAGGTTTACAATGAGTTCTTATTTTTTCGATTTGGACTTCAAAAACTCGAGTTATGGGCTGCGGAAAAATGTGTGGCTAGTATTGAAGAAAAATTGTTCCTCCTATTTTCTCAAAATTTTCATGCATTTCAACTATAAATATGGAATAAATAACTCTACCAACATTTTCTTCACTCCTCCATCTTTCCAACCATCCATCTCACGCCTAATGTTTCCTTTAGAAACTCGAGTTATGGCTCGTGTAAGTGCACATGCAACAACCATTGTTTTCTTCTTTGAGTCAATATTGAACATTGATCTTATAATATTAATCATTTATCCCACATGAATTGTGGGAAGAGATTCCAAGTGGTTTATAATTTTTTTCCCTCCCCATTGTATTTGTATGTGGAGTCAAGAGAGGTATGGAACCTTGAGACTGAGTTAATGTTTTGACGAGAAAATATAACACCATGTTTCCTGCTATTTGTAAATATAACTATATTGGCCAAGAGACTATGGAAAAATCAATATGTGTGAATGTTTGATTTGATGGACCTTTGAATAAAAGGTCAATGAATGTAGATTCTTCTATTTACTAGAAAATGGATAAGTGTTGCATGATTTCTTGAAGGGGGTGTGCTAAGCAAGGCCACGAATGCTATGAAAGAGATGGTGAAGGGGACCAGGAATGGTTGCGTTAACCTCCACCAGACCAATACTTTTCTGGATTTAATTGCTCAAGATCAGAACAACACTCAGACCCATGAATTAACTATAGTTAGGATGGTAGGTGGGAAGACCTCCTCGAGAGTTAATGAGGGGACGGGGTAGACCGCCAATTTGTAAGGATTCCAGACCTAACCATGGACTCAAAATTTGGGCCACATGAAATCTTGCCGAGGAAGGAAATAAAGGAAGGCATGGTGGATAGAGGAAGACCTGCGAAGAGTGAAGAGATGAGAAACTAAGCTCTCGGGTTCGAGGAAGAACTAGAAAATAGAGTGAGTTCTGATCACAGGTAATAGAGACTAAGTTGAGAGAAGGAGAGTAACCTTCATCCCTATCTATGATTTAGTAGGGAGAAGGAGAGTAACCTTCATCCCTATTTATTACTGAGTCGAGAGAAGGAGAGAAACCTTCGTCGCTATCTATTACCAAGATGGGAGAAGGATAGTAACCTTCATCCCTAACTTTCGCTGAGCTGGAAGAAACAATTCAATCTCAAAGCATCATGGCCTAGCTTGAGGGTGGCCAATGGTAAATCTTTTAGGAGTGAATGAGCCTATGGTTGGGTGGAAACGGGAACCCCTTTCAGCAGTCACAACAGATCTTTTGGTTCTAGTAAGTCTTTTCATGCTTTGTGATTTGAAATGGAATAATGAATGAATGCATGTATGTATACATTGAAGATTGGCCTCTGTATTGACTGATCAAGTGATTTGTATGTATTTATCTCCTTGAGGACTTATGCTTCTGCTTAATTTTCCATATGCTCCAATTTAACCCTCGAAGGTGTTTTTCCCAGGGAGTTACCTCAAATTTCTAGAGTCGGACCAACCCTCTTGGAACTGCTACTGTCTCGGTAATTCCACGATATTACCTCGCCCTGTTTTAGAACTTAAAGTTCTGCGAACTAGGAAGGCACTTCCTTCAAACCAGGAGCCTAAGAGACCTTAGGCTCACATTCATGACCTTAACAAAATATCGTCTAAGAGTAGAGCTTATAGCTCGAGATTCATAAGAGGGTCAATACGACTAGGGTCTAGGAACCCTACGCTAAGTTTGAAAGGAGCTAGCCCTTGATGGATTTGGAGCTTCAGAAGATCGAAGCCCTGAGATGTCAAACTTCACAACTGTCAAAATTACCCAAATTCTGGAGTCACGAAAGGCTGTGAGTCATTGATCTCGGGAGTCCATTGGGGCCCCTTCTCCACTGTCCGATCATCTAGTGGAAGGTTTTTCATATGGTACTTTGGCGAAGTTCCACTTTGGAAGGATGGAGATCATGATATATCATCAAACTACCTGAAAGTCGAAGTTAATAAGTGAAGGAGAGTCATATATTTTGGGGATATTGTTAGGAGGCCCACCTACCGTCCAATCATTTAGTAGAAGGGACCCACACATGGTACTTCGACGAAGTCCCACTTCACGAAAATGGAGTGGCAGTGAAGCCAAAATCCCTGAAGGCCGGAGCCCTGAAGTGACTAGGACCGTTGATCTGGGGATCCTTCAGGTTCTCTCCTTGCCGTCAAATCTATGACGAGGTCAGCCCGGCATTGACCGCTTCGGGAGAACAGGGATGTTGTAACGTCAAAAAATTTTGAAGGATGAATTCACAAAGTAATGTGGACCGTAGATCTAGGGAACCTTTGGGTTCTTTCCTAGCCATATTATTTAAGATGTAGTCATCCCAATGTTGACCAACTTTGGAAGAAATGAGGATTTTGCATCACAAAACTCCCGAACATTGAAGCTCGAAGTGACAAGAGCCATCGATTTGAGGATGCTTCAGGACTCTTCCTAACTGTCATATCTAGGTTGTGGTAAGCCTGATGCTGACCAAATTCAAGAGAAAGGAGGAGTTTTCATCACAAAACTCCCAAACATTAAATCCCTGAAGCAACAAGAGTCGTAAATCTATGGGTCTATGTGTCTGGATCTCGACCGTGAGATCTGAGGGATGTTAGAAGGTTGTCATTATAGAGTGACGTGGTGCAGTGATGCCACCTAGGGTGATGTGGACCCACGATATATGTGCCATGTGTCACCTGGATTGGTGTGTATCACATATGCTATATACCTACTGGAATGTGACATGTGTCACCCCCAGATGAGGGCACATGTCTCCCCTAGCCCTTCCACGTGTTAGCTCATGGTATGTGCCCACCTGTCAAAAGTGTTTGGTGAAGTGACCAGAACTCTGGGAGTCCAGGACTTTGGACTCCACAGGAATTGGGGTATAATATTGTAGAGAATCCAGAAGGCCAGAAGTGTTGGAGTCCATCCTAGCCGTTGGCGTCAGGAGACACATGACACCAGATCTTGTACTCCAGAGGTTTAACACACCAGAAGGAAGCATGCGTAAAAGGTTGAAGACCCCTGAAGTTGCAGGGAGCTAGAGAAGATATGAACCTCCCATAAACCGGGATGTGTTTTAGTAAATCGTTAACTCTGGAGGAGAGCCACTTCGGAGGATTTGAAGCTTGGTTCTTCGAAAATCCCCGAAGCCCGGAGTAACAGAGAGGATCTCAACTGTCCATCATTTGGGGATGTGTGGCAGGCGATCTGTTAGTTAGGAGGATATCCCCTTCGAATAAAAAAAGAACAAGATCTCCAGAAGGCTTGGAGCCCAGAATTCAGTTGAGTTGTCGATCTCAGAGGACAGGTGCCAAGGGATCTGTCACTCCAAAGGAAGGCTCATTGCGAGAGTTGATAACTCTCGAAGGATGAAGCATCGGAGTTCATCGTAACCATTAGTAGTCGAGGATGTGTGTGAGGATATATGATACTCTAGAAGAATTTCACTCCGGAAATTCGCGTGTGTGAAGACTCAGGAACTGCCGAAGCCTGGAGTCCCAAAGTGAATCATAACTGTCGATTCTTTGAGGACACATGGTGTTGGATTGTGAACTTCAGATATTTTACACTCTGGATGATTCACCTGGTGGTTGTTCAGAATTTCCTGAAGCATTGGAGCCCGAAATTGTTGTGGCAAATTGATCTTAAAGGAGAAGCATGCATCATTGATTAGTAAGGGGATGCGTGGAATATAGAGGTCCATTCCATTAGAAATCCACTGCAAAGGATTTTTGGAGTGTGCATGCGGATTCAACTGAAGACTGAATTTTCGAAGGAAGAAACTGGGTTGTACATCTCAGTGAGGAACAAGGACCGTTGATCCTGTTTCTGTGGTTCTAGAGGATTGTTCCTAAGGAAGAATTGGCTACAACGTGAGGTGAGAACGCACAAAGATATTTGGGAAGCCATAAATTACAACCCAAATCTTGGATTTGAGCCTGGTAGAAGTCATTAGAACACTATGGGTAAGTAGAAGAGGATGAAGACCTCAGACATAGGATTTGAGATGTTAAGGAGAACAAATTTTGATGCCCCATCCCTAGGAAAGATACTTAGGGGTTGGGTGTGTTACAAATTGGTATCAGAGCATGGTTACAACACTTGGCCTTCTTGGGCTCATGGACGAGTTGTGTAAAAACCATATTTTAAAGTAGTTTAAGGGTGACACCCTGTCTTACCTCTTTCCTAAAGAATCTAGTTAAACTTTTGTTGAAGAAAATAATGAAAAATTTCTACTGTGTGTGTATTTAAGAAATATAAATTGTGTGTTGTTCATGAACTAATAGACTATTAGTTAACAACAAGTGTTTTTTCATCACTCAAGCAGTCAGTGGATAATAAACAATCTGACCACCAAGCTTCAGTGGTGGAGATGGAAGATATGATTTCCAACCATTTGGTTTCTATTTTAATTGGTCCCCTAGTTATAATTTGAGTTGCGTATCCCCTCATAATGTTGATAAGTGTAAACTACAACCATTTAGACATGTTAAGAAATGATTGGTACAACTAGCCACTGGAACCAAAATAAAAGTAGGAGAGGTCATACCAGCTTGCCAATTCATTATGGATGGATTACCCACCCAAGAAACCCTTAATATACTTCCCCTAGGACCTTATGACCTGTTGATTGGTGTGGATTGGTTATCCCCTTATAAAACCAAGTTGTTCTATTAACATAAGACCTTAGAGTGTGGAAATGAAGAAGGGAGAAAAATAACTCTCCAAGGTATTCAAAAGCATGTCTTAGTGAGACGAATATCATCCCTTCAAATGAAAAATTATTGCATAAAGGGATGTTCTCTATATGTAATACAGGCATTGGAATCCGTTAAGGATGAAAAACCAAACCTATAGGACCAACCCCTATTAAGAGAGTATAGAGACATGTTTCTAGAAGAAGTACCGGGTCTACCTTTGAGAAGAGGCATTGACTTCTTGATAGAACATTCACCAGGAGCAGTACCAATGTCTAGAATGCTCTATAGGATGAGTACACCAGAGATAAATGAGTTCAAGTTAAAACTAAAGGATATGATGAAAACAGGATACATCCGGCCTAGTGTGTCTCCATGGGGAGCACCAACCTTGTTTGTGAAAAATAAAGATGGCACACTCTGACTGTGCATAGACTATAGAAAACTCAATAAGACAACTATAGAGAACAAGTATCCCTTGCCAATAATCGATGAATTGTTCGACCAATTAGGGGGTGCTTCCATTTTCTCAAAGATTGACTTAAGGTATCGATACCATCAAGTCCGAATCAAGGATGAAGACATCCACAAAACAACCTACAGGACAAGGTATGGTCACTATGAATTTGTGGTGGTGCCATTTGGATTAACCAATTCCCCCACCACTTTGATGTGATTGATGAATAATGTACTCAACAAATTCCTAGACATATTTGTATTGGTTTTCATTGATGATATCCTAATCTAATCTAGGAACATAGAGGAGCATGAAGACCATCTTAAATTAGTGCTACAAGTACTAAGAGAGCTTTATCTCTACACTAAGTTTAGTAAGTGTGACTTTTCCCAGAAGCAAGTCCATTACTTAGGCCATGTCATTTCTAAAGAAGGAGTGGTAGTAGACCTTGAAAATATAAGATCTATCATGGAATGGCCTACCCCAAAGGATGTATCTAATATCATATCTTTTATGGGATTAGTAGGATACTATAGGAGGTTCATAAAATAAAATTGGTTGTCCAATCACTTCACTTTAGAAAAATGGGGTTAAATTCACTTGGACATCAGAATGTGAAGAAAGATTTCAGGAACTGAAATATGTTCTAACCCATGCACCTATGCTAAATATTGTAGAACCTGGTGTTGAATTCTTCGTGTGTACAAATGCCTGTAAGGAAGGAATCAGAGGAGTCCTTATGCAAGAAGGGCTTGTAATTTTCTACAAATCTAAAAAATTGAATGAGCATGAAATCAATTATGTGTCCCATGATCTAGAGTTGGCTTCCATAGTGCATGCTTTAAAAATGTGGAGGCATTACCTCTTGGGTAGGATATTTGACGTACTTATGATAGACCATTGTTGGTTGAGGCACCTGTTCGATCAAACAAAGCTCAATGCTAGACAAGCTAGGTGGATGGATCTCCTTAGTGAGTTTGATTTCGAAATCAAAGACATCAAATTAAAATAAAATAGGGTGGTTGATGCCCTTAGCAGAAGTGTTAAAATGATTCACCTGGTAGTGGTAAGCACTTGTGAAGCGAATGTCAGAGAGAGAGTTAGGAATGCACAAGAAACATATGCATTCTTCAAGACCGTGATGTCATACCTAAAGTAATATACCATAGGGTTAAAC
This sequence comes from Picea engelmannii, assembly GCA_009831015.1. Lineage (NCBI taxonomy): Eukaryota > Viridiplantae > Streptophyta > Pinopsida > Pinales > Pinaceae > Picea > Picea engelmannii. Next base: position 716,149 of record ML783737.1, read on the forward strand.
TATGAAGGCGATCAGATGTTGGATGAAGGCATATTGACCTACAAACACAGATTGTATATTCCAAGTTGTGACGACTTGAAGAGGTTCATAATGGATTAACTACACAAAAGACCATATACTGGTCAACTAGGTTATGAGAAAATGATCACGACCACAAGGAAACAATTCTATTGGCCTGGATTGAAAAATGACATAGCTGACTATCTAGCTAATTGTCTAGAATGCCAACAAGTTAAGATAGAACACTGGCACCCAATGGGGTTGTTACAACCTCTACCAATTCCATAATGGAAATGGGAAACCATCTCCATGGATTTCAACACTGGATTACCAAAATCATCCAAGCAGAATGATGCGATCATGGTAGTGGTAGAAAAATTGAGCAAGTCTGCTCACTTAGTTCCTATCAAGTCAACATGCAAGGCAATAGATATTGCTAACATCTTCATGAAGGAGATTGTTGGGTCGCCAAAGTACCATCTTTTTACCAACCTTTCACTTAACTTTCAAGTCACTTTCACTTCACTTTTAACCATATTTCACTTTCCCACACCCTTACATTAAACCATTTTCATGATTACATGGGTTTTAGACATATT
>ML783737.1:717739-728117 GCA_009831015.1 Picea engelmannii
ATAGGTTTTGTGAAACATCTTGAGAGGACCTCCTGAAAGGGAGCTAGTGTTTTCTTTCCTACAACAACTAAGTCTTATTAAGTGGAATGAAAGAGTTAGGATTTGATTGAATTTTCTTAGATTAGAGTTAGATGCTTACTCCTACATATACTTTTTTGGCATCATCACAAGATTACGATCATCCATGGTTGATAATTAAATGAAAGCAATTTAAGAAATTGAATTGTCCCAACAGAGATATTCATACTGCATGGCATTCCTAGGGAGATTGTATCTGACGGAGACACAAATTTACTTCAGGATTTTGGAAGTCTTTAATGGATGGTTTTGAGACTAAATTGTTGTTTAGGAAAGCCTATCACCCTTAGATTGATGGAACGACACAAAGAGTAAACCAAATATTAGAAGACATGTTAAGGATGCATGTAATGCATTAGCCTAAGAAGTGGGAAGACTACCTTCCATTGGTATAATTTTCCTACAACAATAGTTATCAAGAGTCACTAAAGATGAGTCTGTTTGAAGCTCTCTATGGTAGACAATGAAAGATTCCAATCAGCTAGAGTAATCGAGTGGATAGAATTACAATCGGACCCAACATGCTGAAAGAAATGGAACCAAAAGTGATTTAGATAAAGCAAAATCCAAAAATTTCTCAAGATAGATAAAAGAGTTACACCGAAAAAAAGAGAACTCCCAGAGAGTTCAAGACAAGAGACCATGTCTATCTCAGAATTAGGCCCAGGAAGAGTTCCCTGAGAATGGGATATTTTTCCAATCTGGCACCTTGGTATTGTGGACCCTTTGAATTCTTAGATAGAGTGGGACATGTAGCATATAGGATAGCACTCCCTCCCACAATAAATGCACATAATGTTTTCCATGTTTCATTATTGAAGAAATATGTACATGATTCTAATCATATAATTGAATAGTCTGTGATCCAGGTGGAGCTGGAAGGAGAATTCCTTCCAGAACCTCAATGCATATTAGACAGGAAGGAAACCTCACTCAGGAACCAAACCATTGCACAGGTCAAGTTGCAATGGAAACAATTTGACACAGATGAGGCTACGTGGGAAATGGAGGATGCCATGAGACATGCATATCCAATTTTGTTTACTTTTGTATATACATAGTATATTAACAAATAGAACATCGAGGACAATGTTACTTTAAGGGGGAGGGAATTGTAACACCCTGTTTCCCCCAGTTTGTAAATATAAATATATTGGCCAAGAGACTATGGAAAACTCAATATGTGTGAATGTTTGATTTGATGGACCTTTGTATAAAAGGTCAGTGAATGTAAATTATGTTATTTACTAGAAAATGGAAAAGTGTTGTATGACTGCTAGAAGGGGGGTGTGCTAAGAGAGACCACAAATTCTATCAAAGATATGCTGAAGGGGAATAAGAATGGTTGTGTTAACCTCCACCAGACCAATACTTTGCTGTATTTAATTACTTAGGATCAGAACAACCCTTTGACCCAGGAATGAATTATAGTCAGACTGTTAGGTGGGAAGACCTCCTCGAGAGTTAATGAGGGGATTGGGTAGAACACCCATCTGTAAGGCTCCCAGACCTAACCACAGACTAGGAATTCAGGCCACACACAATCTGGCTAAGGAAGGAAAGGAAGAAAGGCGTGGTGGGTAGAGGAAGACCTACGAAGAGTGCAGAGATGAGAGACTAAGCTCTCGGGTTCGAGGAAGAACAGGAAAATAGAGTTTTGATCACATGAAATAGAGACTCAGTCACAAGAAGGAGAGTAACCTTCGTCCCTATCTGATCCGGATGGATCTAGGGAACATCATGAAAGTTTCAAAAGTGTGACAGGAGACTCAGAATGGCCTCAATGGGCAAAGAAAGGGTAAAATTAAAATCTCACAAAACTCATATAAAATGGCATGATCGGGAAGAGTGCATTGCAAGATTTCCAGCGACATAAAGGGCTCGTCAAACAGAGTTACGGATTGAAAGATATTTGCAGTCAAAGTTTGGTCAACTTAGCCTAGTCAGTAGGGGATGAGTCACCATCCATACTATTGACGTCAACATCCATACATATGACATCAACATTCGTACAACACATGTGTCTAAAGTGGAAAGGCGACACATGTCATGCTGACATCAACATGATGATGTGGCAGCACCAGAGGCTACCACGTGTCACCCATTTTTGGCATTTTCGGGATGATCTGTGGACCATTCAGATCATGCCACGTGGTATTCCATACAGTGAAATGGAAGTCTATATAGTGACATGGCAGGTTGACATGGAATTTTGTACAATGACATGGCAGGTTGACATGGCAGTCCATACAGTGACGTGGGAACTGGCATTGTAGTTCATACAAGATGGCGTGGCAGTTGATGTGTAAGGTACAATCAACAACTACATGGTAGGTGATTGGAAAAAAGGGGGCAATAGATAAGCTCCACATTGCCCAATTAGAGGGCACCATGTGGCACCACTGAAATTCCCAATGAGGGCATGTTTATGAATTTTCAAAAAAAATAAAAAAATAGTGGACCTTGCCATATCTAGCAGAGGTCCCACTATATATGGCGGTCCTCCCAAACTTAGAAGGTCGACCTACATCATTAGAAGTGACTATAAAAAATTCACTAAAAGGGTGGCCCGCGAGTTTGACACCAAGACCTCCCCTGTACCCACACACCTTAATACTTGCGCGCCAACCAACTCGACCAACGACCTTAGTTAGAATATTCGTCAGGTTTTTTACTTAAGAACCCATTTTCACCAATGCACGGGGGAGGAGCACACCATTTCTCCTAGGTCCGTACTGTCACAGATTTCTATGCATGGTTCAGTGCATTAATTTCCCATAATTTCACGTGGATTGAGGCAGGAGGTTCAGAAAGGTGACTGTGTTCAATGGAGACGTCTTGATAGTCATTTTTAGGTAATTTAGTGACAGAAATCCAATGACGAGGTCTGTTTTTGCAGCAGATCTTCAGATCAACAAGCTAAGTTCTAGAAAATCCAATGTAAGCATGATTTTCATTATGTTGTTTTTTCATTAAATGTTGCATCATATCATGTGTGTTACAGGTCTGAAGGAGCATGGATAGGCTGCAAAAAGGAAACATGATCAAATTATTCTTTCTATCCCTTATTTTCTTCTCCTTTTCCACATAAAACCAATCAGTTATATGTGACAGAGAAATTGTGGCACTTGCATGATAAGTGGCCAATGAAGTAGTTCTAAATCTCATGGTTGCGGGATCTTTGTATGGGCTTCGTATTTATGCTTGGATCTGAGAAACTGATCTAAGACACTTGATGGATCCATGATGATGGGGATCATGTTTTATTCTTCCTCTTTTTATGTATTGAGTATGTGAGAATGATGTCCATGTCAGCATCATGCATGATTCATGAGCAGGAGAACTTGTGAAGCTTGTATACATTCCTGATCACATTCCGATATCTTGTTGCCATCAACGAAAAGGGACTTTGGCCTTACAACTTTTAAAGGAGAGACATCATTACAACGAGGAGAGTAAAGTGGTCAGGATTTGGAGCATGACCCAGAGAGGTAGCCCACACTGGGTGAACTCCGTTATCAAGGGAAGTGTCATATCCATTGTGTGTCTTATGTTCTTATGCTGCTTTTCTATGAATTTCCACACACAGGATATTAAATACAATCATGACATATAAAACATAAGGAAAACTAGGATTTTTTATTCGCTTTGGATTCAAGATTATAAGACTTCAACTTTACCTTTAATTGCAAATTGCTCAAGTAAAACGATCTATTACTGAGATTTCTAAAGGAGTGACATAATCAACCAATTATTGGAAACTAATCACCCCCGGGTTTAGATCATGTGGTATTAGAGAAGGCTTGATATCGCTTGTAGGTGTTGAAGCTAAGGATGGAAATATCGCCAAAACAGTCATGGTTTGATGAGCTTCAAGATCTCAACCAAATGCTTCAAGCAGAGAATGTTGGATTGAAGACATTGTTGCATGTTGTAGAAGAAGAGAACCAAAGGTTGCAAGAGAAGTTGCAAGCCATGAAGATGCAGATAGGGGAAGTCTCTACGAATGAGACCGTGATAAGACCATTGTGTGACCATGGAAACTTCACTAGTCATGGGAGCGAGTATGACAACGCAAATGCATGCACACTTTTTCAAGCAAATGAAGATGACCTACATGCATCTAGAAACCAAGGAGGATTCCTAGAAGTATCTTCCATTGATCCTTCTCACTAGGAACAACTGGACACATCTCAAGAAGCAGATCAAGAGTCCCAGTCTGAGGTGGAGGTAAATAAACCATGTGTAGTTCCTTTCTTGATTAATGCCGATGATTTTTTGAAATCCTTGAACAACATGCTTCTTGCATCGACCTAAAGTTGATGAGAAAAATGGGATACGAAGGAGGAGGCCTTGGAGCCAATGGCCAAGGTATTGTACATCCCATTGAGGTAGAGATTTGGCCTAGATATGCCAGAATAGGATATGTCCCAAAGGATGTTGGAGAAATCTCCAAAACCATTCTGGAAGAAGACCCTAGGATAGTCACTGAGACTCCAGAAGTCAATAGTTCATCAGAAGATTAAATTGATTTAGTGCAGGCTGAGAGCACAACTTCTCATGATCGAGGATTCAAGACATCTCAAGGGAGAGATGAGAATCATAATGGCAGAGTTGAGACCAACTCTTCTTGCTAGTCTAAATCCAGAGGAAACTCACCAAGGTATAAGAAATCCTTGACCTGTTCGACATAATGGCTGAACGAATGGGGAAAATCCTTGAGTTAGTCGAGAGTGTCCATCTTTGTAAATCACATGTTCCGATTCAGACCCCATAGAAGGGTATTATGTAAAAGTTATAACTGTTGATCACTTCTTTTCTGAGACATGTTAATATTGTTAGGCCTTGTGAGATAGTTTGGGTATGGGTTTCTTATTGTAAGTCCAATGGACATGAAACTTATATTGTAAACACTTTTGGGGACCAAAAGTCCTTTCAGTTGGGAGGCGTGATCCAAATGGATATAGGGAACATCACAAAAGTTTCAGAAGTGTACCAGGAGGCTCAAAATGGCCTCAGTAGGAAGAGAAAGGGAAATATTCAAAGTTCCCAAAACTTAGTGAAAATGGCATGATCGCGAAGAGTGCATCACAATCTTTCCAATGATGCAAATGACTCATCAAAAGGAGTTACTAATTGAAAGATATTCGTGGTCAAAGTTTGGTCAACCTAGCCCAGTCAACAAGGGATGAGTCAACATCCGTACTGCTGACGTCAGCATCTGTATGGATGAATTCATCATCCATACAGTACATGTGGTTGGAGCTAAAAGGTGACACATGTCATGTTGATGTCATCATGATGATGTGGCAACACTAGAGGCTTCCACGTGTCACCCATAAAAAATCCATACAATGACATGGCATTTTGTACAGTGATGTGGCAGGTTGATGTGGCAATCCGTATAGTGATGTGGCAGGTGACATGGCATTCTGTACAGTGATGTGGCAGTCCATACAAGATGATGTGGAAGGTAAAGTTAGTAGTTGCATGGCACGTGACTGGATAATAGGGCCCAATAGTTTGGTGCCATGTGGCCCAATCAAAGGGTGCCACATTGAACCCTTGAAATTCCCAATGAGGACATGTTTTCAAATTTAAAAAAAATATAGAATATAGAAGACCCCACCATATCTAGCAAAGGTATCACTATATCTGGTGGTCCGACTATAAAAAATGCACTAAAAGGGAGACCCGCAAGTTTGACCTTGGGACCTGCCCCCTACCCACACACCTTAATACTTGTGCGCCAACCAACACGACCAACGACCTTAGTTGGAATATCCGCTGGATTTTTTACTTAAGAACCCATTTTCACTAATGCACGAGGGAGGAGCGCACCAGTTCGCCCAATTTTGTCTAGGCACAGATTTCTATGCAGGTTTCAATGCATTAATTGATCATAATTGCACGCAGATCGAGGCATGAGGTCTAGAAAGGGCCTGAAGTTGACTTTGTCTGATGGAGATGACTTGACAATCATTTTTAGGTAATTCGATGACGCAAATTCAATGTCGAAGTCTTTTTTTGCAGTAGAGCTCCAGATCAACAAGCTAGGTTCTAGAGAAGCCAATGTAAGCATGTTTTTCATTATGTTGTTTTGTCATTAAATGTTGTAGCATAACATGCGTGTTACAGGTCTGAAGAAGCATGCAAAGGCTGCAACAAGGAAACATGATCAACGTATTCCTTCTATATCTTGTTTTATTCTACTTTTCCACATAAAACCAATAAGTTATATGTGACAGAGAAATTGTGGCACTTGCATGATAAGTGGCCAATGAAGCAATTCTAAATCTCATGTTTGTGGGATCTTTGTATGGGATGCATATTTATGCTTGAATCTGAGCATGGCTCCATGATGATGGCGATCATCTTTTATTCTTCCTCTTTTTATGTATTCAGTATGTGGGAATGATGTCCATGTCATCATCATGGATGCCTCATGAGCATGAGAACTTGTGAAACTTGTATACATTCATGATCACATTTTGATCTCTTGTTTCCATCATCGAAAAGGGAGTTTGGCCTTACAACTTGTAAATGAGAGACATCATTACATCGAGGAGAATAAAGAAGTCAGGCTTTGGAGCATGACATGGAGAGGTATCCCACACCAGGTGAACTCCATTATCAAGGGAAGTGTCATATTCATTATGTTTCTTATGTTCTTATGTTGCTTTTCTATGAATTTCCGCACATAGGATATTAAATACAAGCATGACATATAACACATAAGGAAAACTAAGAAGGTTTTATTGACTTTGGATTCAATCTTATAAGACTTCAAATTTACCTTTAATTGAAAATCGCTCAAGTAAAACGATCTATAACTGACCGTTCTGAAGGAGTGACAGAATCAACCAATTATTGGAAACTAATCACCCCCAGGTTCAGATCACTATCTATGACTGAGTCAAGAGAAGGAGAGTAACCTTCATCCCTATCTATGAGTAAGTCAGGAGAAGGACAGTAACCTTCATCCCTATCTATTACTGAGTCGGGAGAAGGAGAGTAACCTTCGTCCCTAACTTTCACTGAGTCGAAGTAAAATACCTAATCTCAAAGCATCATGGCCTAGCTCAGGGGTGGCCAGTGGTAAATCCATTAGGATTGACTGAGCTTATGGTTGGGTGGAAATGGGCACCCGTTTCAGCTGTCACATCACATCTTCTGGTTCTGATAAGTGTTTTCATGTTTTGTGCTTTGAAATGGAATAAAAAATGAGCGCATGTATGTACACATTTAAGATTGGTCTCTGTATTGATTGATCAAGTGACGTGTATGTATTTATCTCCTTGAAGACTTATTCTTCTTCTTGATTTTCCATATGCTCCAATTTAAACCTTGAAGGTGTTTTCCCCAGGGAGTTACCTCACAGTTCCAGAGTCGGAGCAAGCCTCTTAGCACTGCTATCATCTCGGTAATTCCACGAGATTACCCCTTCCTATTTTAGAACTTAAAGTTTTGAGAACTAGCAAGGTGCTTCCTTCAAACCAATATCCTAAGAGACCTTAGGCTCGCGCCCATGGCCTTAACCAAATATCAGCTAAGAGTAGAGCTTATAGCCTGAGATTCATAAGAGGGTCCATACGAACAAGGTCTAGGAACCCTGAGCTAAGTCTGAAAGGAACTAGCTCTTGAGAGCGTCGTAGCTTCGGGAGCTCAAATCCCTGGGATGCCAAACTTCACAACTGTCAAAATTACATGAATATTGGAGTCGCGAAAGGTTATGAGTTGTTGATCTGGGGAGTCCTTTGGGGCCCCTTCTTAATCGTCTGATTGTCTAATGGAAGTTTTCGCATATGGTACTTCGACGAAGTTCCAACTCCCTGAACGTCGAAGTTACAAAGTGAAGGAGAGTCATAGATTTGGGGGAGATCATTAGGAGCACGGCCTATCGTTCAATCATTCAGGAGAAGGGACCCACACATGGTACTTCGACGAAGTCCTGCTTCGAAAAAATGGAGTGGCAGTGAAGCCAAAATCCCCAAAGGCCGGAGCTGTGAAGTGACCAAGAAGATTAATCTAGGGATCATTTGGGTTCTCTACTAGCCATCGGATGTACGACGAAGTCAGCTTGATGTTGACCTCTTCGGGAGAAGAGGGATGTTGTAATGTCGAAAACTCTCGAAGGTCGAATTCATGAAGTAATGTGGACCGTAGATCTAGGGAACCTTTGGGTTCCTTCCTAGCCGTCGGATTTACTATGTAGTCAACCCGACCCTGACCAACTTCGGGAGAAAGGAGGAGTTTGGATCACAAAACTCCTGAATTCTGAAGCCCGAAGTGACAAGAGTTGTCTATTTGAGGACGCTTTGGGACTCTTCCTAACCATCATATCTAGGTTGTGGTCAGCTCGACGCTGACCAACTTCGGGAGAAAGGAAATTTTTCATCGCAAAAATCTCAAGCATCGAATCCCTGAAGCGGTGAGAGTCATAGATTTATGGGTCTACGTGTCCAGATCTCGACCGTGAGATCTGAGGGATGTTAGAAGGTCATCAATCCAGAGTGACATGGTGCAGTGACGTCAGCTAGGGTGACATGGACCCACAATAAACGTGCCACTTGTCACCTGGATTCATGTGTATCACATATCCTATATACCTACTAGAACATGACACATGTCACCCCTCGATTAGGGCACGTGTCTCCCCTGGCCCTTCCACGTGTCAGCTCATGGTACGTGCTTGCCTAGCTAGAGTGGTTGGTGAAGTGACCGAAACTCCGAGAGTCCGGGACTTCAGACTCCAAAGGAATTGGGGTATAGTATTTTACAGAATCCAGAAGGCCTGAAGTGTCGGAGTCCATCCTAGTCGTGGGCGGGAGGAGACACGTGGCACCATATCTTGTACTCAGAAGGTTTAACACATCGGAAGGAAGCAAGCGTAAAATGTATTATTTAATTATTGAACATAAATAATTAATAAGTCCAATATTTAAGATATTTTTAGAAAAATATATTTCATTAAATAATCTTCTTTAAAAAATAAAATAATTATGTGAGGGGCATTTATTTAAAAAATAAAATAATTGTGTGAGGGGCTTGGAGCTTTATCTTTGATGCCTAGATTTTGCCCAGTTGGAAATGTATAATTCCACCACCTTCTAATTTAAAATACCAAACAAAAATATATAATTCCATCACCTTCTAATTTAAAATACACAAAAGCATTATAGAAATCAAAATTTCCATTCAGTTATATAATTAAGCTAAAAAAAAATCACAAATATAACTCCACCACCTTCTAATTTAAAACATCTAAATTATACAAAAACATTATAGAAATAAAAAATGTCATTTAGAAATATAATCAAATCAGTTATCTAATTAAGTTAAAAAAAATCACAAATATAACTCCACCACCTTCTAATTTCAAACATCTAAATTATACAAAAGCATTATAGAAATAAAAAAATGTCATTTAAAAATATAATCAAAAGTTAAAAGACTAGCCCATAACAAACAACAGTAATAAAATGTAATATGAACATTATAGATATCAAAACTGTCATTTAACATGTAATTAAATTACCAACATTGTGCAAAAACAGTATAAGAAGCTATTAGCTTTAAAAAGAACCACATGATACCTATACAGCAGCAAAATGCAATGTAAATCAAAACTGTAATATAATCTGTAATTAAATTAAATTAAATTAAAAAACAGTCAATTAGGTGTAGTTTGGATGATTGTGAGAAATGATTGTTATTCTCTCCATCCCAATTGAATTCCCATAATAACATGAATAAAGTTCTTAATGAATATGTTGTAATGACTTTGACCCTATATATTAGAAAAAAATTTTGATTCAAAATTAAACAAGAAGACTAAACAACAACAAGACTATTTCCAGGGAAAAAAAAAATTAAATTAAAAATCAGTGCACATAGCATTCTCATTCTCTACCCAACGTAGCCAAAAGCAATAACATTAATAACCATGACTCGATTATCTAGCATTACAATTAATAAACCTAACAAAAAAAACCATGACTGGATTATCTAACACAGTTAAAACTTCCATTTTCACTCGGTGCTCCTGCATCGTTCTATTTCCATGTATAAATTCTAATACCATGAACGTGAGTATATTGTCAAGTTTCAGTCGATGCTCCTGCATCGTTCTGTTTCTATATACACTTGAATAAACCCAAATAAATTATAATACCAATAACACGAGTACAGTGCCAAAAGACACTATTTGGTTTTTAATCTGACTCAATCTCACTCATTCACTTAAATTCTTCTATCACTGAAGAAATTGGTTTAGAAGGACATGCAACCTATTTCGCCT
>ML783737.1:728167-748137 GCA_009831015.1 Picea engelmannii
AATTATAATACCAATAACACGAGTACAGTGCCAAAAGACACTATTTGGTTTTTAATCTGACTCAATCTCACTCATTCACTTAAATTCTTCTATCACTGAAGAAATTGGTTTAGAAGGACATGCAACCTATTTCGCCTTGGATACTCCTCTCATGCAATGCTTTTGCTGTCTTGTTTATAAGCTGCGCTGTTGGAAATTTCTTCCCCTATGTAGACAGGTTATTTTTCTCTCAGTGGCACTAAAAATGGGCCATTTCTGTACACAGCGTTTGCTTACCTGGTGTTGAAGATTTTCAGGTTGGACCCTTTAACGTGTACCCCGGTCAAGCATTTCCTGGTATCGCCGAAAAGACATCTGGTTCTGTACCCTCAACTGTTCATAGAATTTAGCTATGAATTCCTCGGCTTGCCTGTCGACCTGACACTCATTATTTTCTTCACCAGATGAGCTTATTGTCCTTCGAGACAGAGGAGACAACAACGGGCTCATTTTCTCAAGGGTAGGCAGATCACTATGGTCAAGGAAATCCTTGCTGAAGTATTCATTGCCGTCGTCCAAATGGGGAAGAGCAAAAGCATTGAAGTCTTCCTTGTCATCTTCAACTGGATGCGGACGAATACATGGAAAGTGGGGAAAGTGGTGATGTTTTCTCTTGGCAGGACTGTTGCTGCAGGAGAATTCATATTCTTGGAGCCGAAAGCTCCCATCGCTGTTGCCTCTGGAATGATGGAACACTAGATTCATCAGACTTCTTCCATATAATTTTCCTCCCTCCATCATCAAATGCATGTCCATGAGCATCTTGCGTTTGGAGATGAGACCTTTTCTCATCATAGGCCATCCGTAAAACGTTGCAAAGACGCTTTGCTGAAACGTGATTTACGCCACTATAGATCTCCATTTGTTTTTTACTTTTCTGATCAAAGCACACAAGATACACTAATTAAATGAATCTGATAATAAGATATCCTCGTGATGCGAAATCATTGTAATCATATATCGTGGACTACTTTGGCATCTCACAATTACATCGTGCACGATTCGAAGGTTGAGGAAGAATTTAAATTTTACTGAAAAATCAACACACAGTCCATCCAACCAAACATATATTTTTTTCCTTAGTAAATTCAACAAGTTAGTAAGTTACTCATATCTTCATATTGAATTGAGTGCTCCTATATTACTTTTTGGAAAATGCATCGTCACATATACATTGTCTTTTACTTATGCTTGTTTGCAAAGTATAAATGTTTTTTTTTCTTGTATTATTTTTCCATTTTCCTATGTATACCTTTACTCGATGAGAACTAAATCTGAATTGACAAAGTAAATGTTTTTTTTTATGAAAACTTAGCTTCAATTGAGAAAGGAAATGTTTTTATATAAAGATATTATGATACAATTTACCTAATTATGAATAGACTAAAAAATGTTTTTATATAAAGATATTATAATACAATTTACCTAATTATGAATAGACTAGAATTCTCAGATTGATGAGAACTCTAACCTTATGTATGGCTAAATTTGATAACCAAAAAAAATTTATTACGAGATTAGATGACTCCATCCCTTAACCCTTAATGATTCAAGATGCTCTCATATTTTATAAATGATACCCACCACCTATCAGTGGAAATTTCATGATCCTTTGTTAGTATTATATGTAGCAAGGGACATGCTAAAGAGGGACATAAAAGCATGCTTATGAATGGGTTAGAAAAGGTAGGTCCAAGGGTGGACCTTCCGGTTTCATTATTTATCATAAAACCCTTCCACAAAGTTGATGGGTGAAAAATGAAAAATGGGTAATTATGACATGCACTCTCACAAGAGTGTACATACATTTCTTTTAAAACATCGTTCACACCATCCAAACTACCTAAGAGACTACCCCATGTAGTCTACCAAATAGGCAATGTGGGCACACTTTAGAAAATTGCATGCATTTATAATCTATGCACCTTAGTTTTAACATCAATGTAATATTTTAGTAAATTTTCCATAATTTTTTACATTGAGATCCATTTTTTGTACTTTTTTAGCTCCTTCGAAAGATCTTGAAGTTATAAAATGTTCATGTTATGATTTTAATGTTTTTTCATAGATATTTTCTTATTTCAAAATATATAAAATGAATATGTAGGCCATGATTGATATTAAAAGAACACATGGGCCCTATAAATGAGATATTTGGTTTCCAATAGTAATATGGATTCTTTTAGTAGGTTTTTCATGTGAGGGATGGGTTTTGGGGACTTAACGACTGGAAGGGGAGGAAAACAAGGGGATTAGGATGCAAATGGTTCTTTTAGGCTAATGGGTTGTAAACGAGGCCTCATATCGTAACATGGACCCTTTAAATAGAATATGATTTGTAAACTACCCTGGATATTCCATTGGATAGTTCATCACAACAAATACAATAAAATACATCAATTTTTGTCGCAAAGGTTAATTTCCTTTAGACCTAAAACTTCTTAATTACTGGTTTTCTTCTTAAAATGTATGAAATAAATTAAATGTGAAAGATAAAAAACATAAATAAATCCTCACACATCATTGATAAATAAACACGAGATATAACTTGATAAACATAATATGAGAGAAAACCCAACTAGAAGGTGAGGTCACTCTACTCTGTTTTCTTCAAATGCAAGTGCAAAGAAATATGCACTCTCTAAGGTGTTGTCTTTGAAGTTGTGGCTTGTATGGATGCTACATAATCTCCCATCGTCTATTATGTTGTCAAAATACCACCCCTCGGTTATTTTCTAGACTATGGAACATATAAAATGCTAAAGAATGGAACCCCTTCTCCTCCTAGTAGCTTGACATTTAACATCATCCAATAATCATCTAGGGGTAGGGTTTTGACTTCCTCAACCTTCAATTTTAATAATATTTTGAACCTTCTATAATATTCTTGAAATTCCCTATGAGGCTAGCCCCATATGTGCAATTAATGGGGGTTGATGTGACATCCACTTTTACCATGGTGGTCAACATGGTAGGTGAACTTGCAGGAGGCATTGATTTTGCATATGAGCTCCTATTGATGCAAATTTTGCACCGTTGGAAAGGTCTCAACACGTGTAATAGCATCAAGGGATATAAGATAAAAGCATTAAATTTTTTACCCCAAAAATGTCGTTTGATGCCTCAAAATGGTTATGAAGGGTTTAATACCTCAGATTTCCAAACTAGGACCTACCATTAAAATGACCCTGTAAGTTGATTCCTCCATTTTCTTCCACTTTGGAAGAATCAAAATAGATGAAAAATAATATAATAATCCAAACTAGACCATACCTCCCCATCTAGAGAGGATTTTTGTCCCCTAAATATTTACTGAATGAGGTGAGTAAATTCTTCTTCTACTTTCTCCATGGAGTACCACTTTTATTTTCCTGGAAATTGTCCTTTCAAACCAATTTGCCAAAGGTCATGCTACCCTTGTCTTGTAGTTTTGGAACACTTCTTCCTGAGCATCCAGTGCTAAGTCCTCTATGGAAGGCAATACCTTCTCCTCTTCTTGATCCAACATGGAAGGCTTGTAGAGTTTGATATTATCCACATTCACTACTAAGTAAATGCACATGTATGGGGGTAGGTATTATGTAGGTGTTATCTCCCACCTTCTCCAATATCTCGAAAGGTCCATACCATAGAGTGTTAATATTCTCACCAAGACCCTGTAGTCTTTCCTTTTTCATCTGTAACCAAACTCTATCTCTTGCTAGGATATTTAGACACTAAAGAGTTATTTAAGATCAACTTTTTCTAATGTGTCATTAGGTTAAAGTGTGTTTATTTAGTATGAATTAGTATGCATTTTTATTTATGTAATCCAATGGTCATGATATGTTCTAGAAATATAATGATCCGATAAATCATGTTCTCCTCTATCTTAACGACTACAATGATTTGTGGCTTAATATGTGATGGGTCCATGATCTCTATTCAAAGAGCATTGAGGCTCATATTCCAATGATTGATTGTGAGAAAATCTCTTGTAATATTTTTCTTTTTTCATTAATAAATTGCCTCAAGTGGGCACATTGGTTGGGCCCATGGATGTTTCCCCACATTGGGGTTTTGCCATGTAAAAGCATTGGAGTTGATATTTGATTTGGTTGTGTGAGTGGTTTCTGAAGGTGTTCATCCTTTGCTGGAATACCATGTGTTGTCGAACATGGTACTAGACACTGTTTGAAGACCCTCTTTAGTTCTATATTGAGATCTTAAATTTGTGTTGCCACATTTCTACTTTATGCTATTTTTATACACTTCTAGGTCAAGAGGAATATTCCATTATGTATGGAGTACTCATTTAAGTTATAACCACTTTTTTTTTTTCTCTTGAAGAGGTTTTCATTCTCCCAAGCTATGACCATTTCAGTCTGATCCAGAGGTATAAAGCAAGAATATGCCCTTCTTTTTTATTTTTTTATAGAAACAATATTTCAGTTTTCAGTTTTTATTTCCAGATTGCTACTCTTCCTCATCTACATATACTTTTTTTCCTGTGTTCTATGGGATCTCGACAAATCATAAATCGAGAGGAATGTGTGTTTTTGTCTGCATATCCTCTATTCCATGCACTATGTGTGATCTCGAGAAAATAAAAAATAGAGAGGAAACTTGCATTTTCTAGGTAAGCTATATGAGATCTAACCCCATTATTGTTGTCGAGAATCGATTATTTTTCATGTGTGAACACATGAAAATAAGTTTTTTTTTAAGCACAAACCTTGAGGTGAAGCTCCAACAACAACAATCACAAAAACAACAACAACTTGATCCTCCTCCTTTACAATTATAATGTGTTTTACACTAGTTCACTTGATTGAAAGTTGTTTTATTTACTAAGAGGTCTTGAGTTCAAGTCTGTTTTTTGTTACTTTTTGAAAAGGTTCATGCATTCATTGTAAAGTGAGTTTCACTTAAATTGTAAAAGTGAATCACTATAAGTAGATTTAATATTAGTTTTTCGTTACTTTTTGCATACACCTTTAATTTACAAAGTAAATTCATTGTAAAAGTGATTCACAATTATTCTATAAAAGTGGGTCACTCCATAAACAAATTATTTGTAAAAGTGAGGTTATAAGAAAGTTAGTGAAGGAGGGGAATGACCACGTGGACCAACTTTTACTTTCCACGTGTCTCTTTGGTTACCATTTATACCTTTTTTGAAAAATCCATAACTTTCACACCTCGAGTTTGTTTTCAGTGTTGTATTTTTTAAACAACATATTTTTTTCAAGAAATTTTCATCCCGAGCATCCGTTTTATCTTTTAAATCCATATTCCATGTCTATTTTAATATCGATTCTCCCAGTGATGTTTTTCTTACCAATACCAACTAATTCTCATGGAAATCCCATATGGAGTATGTCCTAAGAAGTAAAGTATTGTACTAGCTTACCTTGGGAAAAGAACAAGAACCCAATAATGTCAACAAAAAGGCAAATGGGATAGTAATAATGACTAAGTACATGGACTAATCGAAATGTCTATCTCTCCTGATTTAAGGTTTCACCTTCAAGAAATTGATGACCCTAGTGAAGCTTGGGAAAATATTCAAGCCGTGTTTGGTAAACACGATATTATTTGAGCCTACCATATTGAAAATCAGTTAATGAATTTAAGTCCCAATGATTTTCCTTCCATTGAATATTATTTATTTAAGTTCAAAACAGTTAGAATTTTATGTAAAGACTGTAAAATAGATTGGAAGGATGACCGATGCATTTATTTAATTCTCGCTAATCTTTGGTAGTGCATATTCTACCTTTTATATACCTTTTATTCCACTAGATAAGCTCTAGGGAGTGCTTACCAAACTCCTAGTCTTGATTCCTTTTTCAATTCTCTTATTCAAGAGGAAGATAAGCTTATGTAGCTTGGATTGATCAACAATGCATGAACTTCCAACAAAGCCTTAATGTCTCAATATAAATATAAATCCAAGAATACCAAGAAGCAACATCCTTACCACAAAAACAAGAAAAAGAAGGGTTCCAAAGAATCTCATCCAACTTTTACTCCTAATTGTGACAAAGGAACAAAATCCAAAAGTAAGAAGACTAACATAAATTACAACTTTTGTGGGTGAGATGGTCATGTGGAGCTTAAATTTTTTTAAAGGATAGAAGCCTTAGAAGAAATGATGAATAATCATACCATCAATATTGTGTCTTCTTATTATAAGTCTTCTTCTCATGGACTTGCACTTTCTTCTTCTTGTTTATCCTTCAATGAAACTTCTACTTCTTCCTCTAATGAGTGGCTCATTAATTATAGATAATCTTATCATATGGCTAATCATAAAGCAATTTTTTCCACTCTAAATTAATGTACCACCAAACAAATATTTGTTGGTGACAATATATATCATAGTGTTGTAGGGTATGGAACAATTCAGGTAGATAATGGTCATTTCAATGATGCATTATGTGTTCCAAGTATTTTCTGCAACATTCTATTAGTGTATCAAATAACTTATTCAAGTGAAGGAAAATCCATGGACTTTTCACCTCACCAAGTTGTAGTCAAGGATTTAAAATATCTTAAGAATGTCCTAGCAATTGGAATTGTTGATGATATTACTAGTTTCTACAAGTTTGACAACTTTTGGTCACCATATTTTCCATTAGTTTTTGTTACTCATAGCGATGACTTGATTAAACTTTGGTATGAGAGATTTGGTGATATAAACTATCGCTCATTGCAAAAACTATGTAATCAAACTATGGTGACTATTCTTCCTCTCATTTATTGTAAAGAAGGTGTTTGTGCTAATTTTGTTTTCAACAAACATCATTGGGAAAATTTTGAAAAGCATGCCTCGACCCCTTTGTAGCTTGTTCATAGTGATTTTTGTGGTGTTTTTTCTTCTACTTATTTATCTAGGTGAAATTATTTCTTAAATTTCATTGATGAATTCTCCAAATGCACTTGGGTTCATTTCCTAAAACTTAAGAGTGAAGCTTTTGAAATTTTTTTGGCCTACAAGGACCTTGTAGAAAACAAATATGGACATCAACTTCAAATGTTAAGAATAGATAATGGAGGTGAATATGTGAAAAAAAAATGTACAAGCTACTACATTTCATAGGGCATTGAAATGAAACATATTGTCCCATATACACTGCAACAAACTAGTTCTATTGAGAAAAAGAATCACACATCAAAATAAATGGTTAATTGTATTATCCAATCTAAGGGATTAAGTCTTAATTATTGGGTGGAATCCATCAACTATGCTATTTAAGGATTTAAAAAATATAACACCAGAACAAGCATGTACTAAAATTAATCTAGATGTAAGCCACTTCTTTGTATTTGGTAGTGTAGCATGACTCACATTGCTAATGAGAAAAGGAAGTGTTGCAACCTATAAGTGAGAAGTCCATTTTTGTTGGATATTATGAAGATGTCAAAGGATATGGACTTATTCAAACTTGTTGGTGCAATTATATGTTTAATATATTCAAATCATTAATATGTCAATTTGGTTTCGTAATCAATAGAATTGATGTACTATATGTGTTGATAACAGATAAGTTCCTATGTCTGATGAGTATAGCCTAAATAAGAAACACTCCAAAGCTAATAATCAGTGTCACAATATTCAAACAATATTATTCATATAGTTTAAAAACTAGAAAGAAAAACTCATAAACAAAATATCAACAAGAATGTCATTTAAAGGCTCTTGCTCGGGTAATGAATATGTTCATTTATAGGCTCATGAAAGGAAAAGTTGAATTTTTTACTATGTTTCTTATAGAAACTAATTTAACAACAATATGTAATTTACTCTCTTCACATTCTTAAAAGGAAGATCATTCATAACCTAATCAATCCTAGAAGAAATACTAGGTGTAGTAAGATATTCCATTATAGGTTCATGTAGGGTGAGAGATGGAGATCTTAATTGTTCATGTATTTGCAAAATAGAAACAGATGTTAAAGCATTCAATCTAACAAATGCTTTACCACACACACACAAGAATAACAAATATTTACTCAGAGATCTATATTGAACTCAAAAATGCTCACTCACTCAGAATTACCACAAATCTATATTGTTTTTTGTCAAATGCTTTACTAAAACACAACATAAATAAAACTAGATACTATGATCAAAACATAGAATTTTTTTATTCACACAAACCATAATTATATTCACATAGATAAATACAAGGAAGCTTACCTTGGTTGGGTTGATGAGCCCTTTCCGTACCAACAAGGTAGCTTTAAAATAAACTTACAAAATGAAGAATTTGATCACACACGTAAATTCCATAAATTGTAATTCATATCATTACTTCAGTAACAGGTGTACAATCAACAGTTTTCTCAGGAATCAAGTCTATAGCATAACGATGCTTAATTATGTCTCTGTATATTTATCATCTACAAGGCCCTCCCTTTTAAAGAGAAACAAACATTACAACAAATACCTGGAGAGTACGTCAAATGATTGCGTAAATATTACAATTGGTTGATATAATGTTTTTCATGGAAATGACTTCATCCTCATGACACAAAGTGAATGAGGATGAAGTGTATCGTGGTATTCAACACACAAAGGATTCTATAGACAAAAAATTCGTTGGACCCATTGAAAGAAAATTCATTTAAACACCCAATCCTATAGATGTGGAACTAGTACTAGACACACATTGTTGGAACATGAAGATTGGTACTAGACGCACAGAGTCAAATACATTAGTACTGAACTAGCATAGAAATAGGTAGCGAATGAGTTGAGTACCAGATGTATGCATACAAGTACTAGACGAGGATGAGCTATGTCATAAGGTATGCTTGGATTAATCAAGGTAATTAGAGAGAATTAACATCAATCATTTAATTCCAAATATTAATAAATCAGACAAATCATGATTTAAACATAGGTTACCTCATGTATACATAAGAATGGATAAAAGACATGTCTTTGAAGAAAATAGAAAAATGGTGCATATGTCTAAGGTAAATTTGGTCAAGATAGAGGAAAAGATAAAGTAATTGGAGGCATAAAAAAGGAGACCCAACATTCTCCCATGCCCAAGTCATTACATGTCCTCATGAAAAAATTTCCAAACTAGATCTCAAAATTGCAAAAATAGAGTTGTTCTTCCATCTTGCCTGAACATTAATTGCGTGGATTTAAGATATTAAAACTTGAAGCCTCATCCTTAAGTTCCCTCTTAATAACTCTTATGTACTATATCAGGCACAGAGCCTTATTGAGCTTGGTAGAGACCTCGTCATGCTCATCTTGTAACATTCGGTTATGATCCTTCAACTATGCATTTTCTTTCTTGATGCATCTGTCCAAGAAATTGTGCTCCTCCACTTCTTTCTTCAATTCTTCATTTTTTTTTGTAATCCTTTCAACTTCCAGTACCAACTGATGTTTGTTGAAAGAACTGATAGGTTCAAGTGTCGCTTTCTCATTTACCTCCTCCCTGGCTTGAACTTCCTTCCTTAAATCCTTCAGAGTCTCTGTTACTAACTCCTTAGTTTCACTAATAATTGCTACATGCATATCTTCTTTCTTTGGTGAAGTCATAATGTCAACTGGATCCTCTATAAAAGAAGGAACATGAGGAATTGTCACCTGTTTATCCATGCTCTAAGTGTTTCTATGTGTTGGACCTAATGCTTCATCGGGTTTGCTAACATGAATGGAAATTTCCTCCTCAAACAGTCTCCTTTTCTTCTTTTTAGGCTCAGATATGGACACTGTAATTTCTTTTTCCCGTGCCTTCCTTGTTTTTCTTCTAAAGGAATTAGATGTATGCATTGGAAATTTTTCTTCCTGTGCACTTATTGATTTTCTTCTAGAGCACTTTGCCATATCAATCTCTTCATTGATTATAAGTTTATTCTTACCTTTAACTCTAAATTAAGGGGTCTTCTCAAATTCTCCAACCTTCTCCTGAGGTAATTCAACAATTACTTCTGGAACGCTATATGCAATTTCTCCTACATGAATACCAGACCTATGTTTCTTCCTCCTTTTCTCACTAATTTGCATTTTTATTTTAGTGGACGGGTCTCGGCAAGGTTTCCTGGTTTTGGATGATATTTCACCCTAGATGTAAGTGGTTCTTATAACAATAATGTTTTTCCCTTGTCCAATTTTCTAACAAACTTTGGTGAACTAGAGCCAACAATGTCTACTTCATTACCTGGCTTATTTCATGTTTTTTTACTATCCCCCTTCTTTCTGACCAACTCCTTACTACATTCTCTTGTCACATTTTCTACCACATATTTAAAAGCCTCCTCTTAAGCAAAGTTTTATGTGAGGAGTTTCTTCCAACTACTGCCTCATTTTATCAACTCATGAACAACAAATAGTTTCATCAACCCATGGTGATAAAGACTGGTTTCAAGCTTCTTAGAGGTAGAATTGACCCCTCTCACCATTTTATTCAAACTCATCCAAAGTAAATGGGGAAAATCTATTTGTGTTCCACCCTCAAAATGCAACAACAGACTTAAATGATAAAGGAAAGTTACAACATACCTCCCTTCACAGGTTAAAAACCTTTGCAAGATGACAAGAATCATCCAATATTCATCCTTGATCCAACTCCGGGAGATGCATTTTTTCCAATCTCGGTCCAGATGTCTAGGCTTCAAAATATTCTGAGAGAGCCTCTTATCAATGATGATGCCTTTGAAATATGTGTCTCTGGTATAAGCTAAATCGATCGCTTCTGCTATGGTGGCTTCGGTGATTATTAAATTTAGTTCTCCCAACTGGACACCATCTCCATCATAACTTTGGGCGAAGGAATGGGACATTCACTCCTGATGTCCTTTGAATTTTTATAGAAAAGGAACCCAGCCGTCCCTCTAAAATTTATCTCTACATGCTTGATATTCCTCCTCTTTGTAAAGATGGAACACAGGTTCATGCCTGTCAACCCCCATTCCATCTTAAAAACAAGTCTCAAAATAAGTGTAGGAAACACTATTTGGGAGAGGGTTTGGTACCGGAACATAGTAGAGAAAACAACATAGTACCAGAATCAAAACTATGAAAATAGTGTGACAAAGAGATAGTAACGAGATGAATTGATAGTAGGAATGAATAGAGTGGAGGTCGTATAGTGTGGAATGGGTAAATAACGCTCATATGGATGGCAAAGCCATCCATAAGAGCGTTTATGAATTGAAACGAGAATACAATGGTTAAATCATTGCAATGAGGGCGAGGTAAGGAAAAGTCATAAATTATGTTGAGGGATCACATCCATGGATAATGTGACAATCATATCCAGAAGTAATGTCACATCCCATTCACACCAGTTCTTGTAATGATTGCAAGGAATGTGGTCGATTTGATCAGAATTCACCATTATGCGGTAGTCAATGTCAATGTTGCTAGAAGTTAATCATAAGTTTAACATTCACCAAAACAATGGTTTGAATCAATAATTAACAACATAAAGTTATAGAAGGTGGCATAAACATAATTTTGACATCACACGAATAGGAGTCTTCGACAAGATATTTTTAAACTGGACCAATCTTGCTCAAGGTATGATTGTTATTTTTTGAATCATATCAACTATCACTCCATGAAGAGATTTGAATACATTGTAAATTATTTTAAAAGCAGGGAAATAAACATGAAGATTTCATAAGATAATGATAGGGAGATTTAACAGCTTAAGGTAACAAAGGTTCATGAGAGTAACCATATATTTAGCACAAAATTAATATGATTCTTAATAAAAGGAATAAAATAATGAGCTCATACCTCCATTACCTGAAGTGTGCTTTGTCAAACCAGGAAAACATCAAGTATAGGACAATTTTTACCAAAATTCCACCATTAGTACCAGATGAGCACATGAAGTTTTCTTCAGTACGAGATGAGCACATGAATTTTTCTTCAGTACCGGATGAACACAGGAAGTTTTCTTCAGTACCAGATGAAATTTTGATAAGGTACCTGAATGTATAGTCTTCAAATTGGAATCTTGTAGGCTTCCCTTTGTAGGTTAGCATGTTTTGAGGGTCGATATGGAGTATGTGTTGGCACTTACTAATGTTGCATGTGAATTTTTTCTGTTGAAATATCATGCTGGAAAAACTACAAACAACACATTGGTACAAGAATGTTGAAATTGCAGTGGAAATGCCATAAATTGAGGCAAAAGAATTCAATGATTGGGATTCAAGATCTGTTACAAGAAGGAAACTATAGATGGACAACCTCCTATTGAGATACAAAAACCTCCTCTTTTTAGAACTAAACTAACCACTACTTCTGTTCCCACTTCCATTTTATTGGAAAGGAAAACCTAGCTACTATTGTCCTATGGATTTTTCTCGAGCCTAAATTAGTTAGTTCTCTCCAGTGTTTTCAATTTGAAGGAGTCTTAAAAACTTAAAGAAAACTCCATCTACTGTCCCGTGGATTTTTCTCGAGCCTCAGCTAGTTCTCACTTGTTGGTGTTTTCAATTTTTAGGAGTCTAAAAACCTTACAAAAAGCTCCATCTACTATCCCATGGATTTTTCTTAAGACCAAGCTAGTTCTTTCTCCCCGGTATTTTCAATTTTTATGATCCTGAAAAGATTAAAGAAAACTCCATTAGGATCCTTTTCCATAAGTAATCTACCAAGGCTATATAAAGGAATAAAATTATCTTGCTTGATTTCCATAAGTAATCTACCAAGGCTATAAGTAATGAAAAGCATCTTGCTTGATTTCATCAAGCTCATTCAGTTGAAATATCCTCTATTTTTTAGATTCACCTAAGTCCATCCCCAATTGCATAGCAGTCCTAAAGGTTTTTACTTCAAATTATATGGGAAGCAACACGTGCTTCCCATACACCAATTCATAAGGTATATGGCCTGTTGTTTTTCTACAAGTTGTTCCATAGGCCCATAAGGCCTAAGGAATCTGATCAACCCAATCTTTATGGTGTAACTGAACTGTCTTGGTGAGAATAGCCTTTATCACCTTGTTAGTTGATTCCACTTGTCTGTTTTCTTGGGGGTGATAAGGTGAAGTTTTTCTATGTTTAATCTAATATTGTTCAGTAATGTCTTTGACCAAATTGGAGGTAAATTGGGTTCCTTGGTCTATCACTATTTCTCGAGGCACACCAAAACGAGTAAAGATTTCTTCAAATAGAAAATCAACAACAAATTCTTCATTTGTAGAATAATAATCTTTATCACATAATCTATACATACCAGTATATACCTTTTTTCTGTGAGACATTGGGTTAATATGTCCTACAAAGTCCAAAGCCCATTTTTCAAAAGGTTCAATTACTACTTGAACTTGGAGAGGCATTTAATCAACCACAATTGGGTTCCCCATCCTCTGACAATTATCAGAGTTGGCCACATACTTCTTTGCATCCTTAAAAATAGTTGGCCAATAGTATCCTGACCTTAGTATTTTGTATGTTGTCCTCTTATCGACAAAATGGCCTCCACATGGAGCATCATGGAAGACTTTGAGGATTCCATGCATCTCATCCTCCCGTACACACCTTTTGATAACCAAATCAGGCCATGTACAGTATAAACAATCATCATGCCACATATAATTTGCACTCAGCTGAATAATTATTTGTTTTTCTTAGGAGGACAGATTCTGAGGTAAATTTCATATTACAGTATAGTTGGCCACATCTGCATACCATGGAATGTAAGTAGAAATAGAAAACATATTTTCATTTGGAAAATTGTCATCCATTGGTGCATTATCACTTGTATGAATAAGTCTAGATAGGAAATAAACAATGTGATTATCTCTTCCAGGTATTTCAATGATAGTAATATTGAATTCTTGCAATAATAACAACCATATAGTAACTCTATCATTTGTCACAGGTTTATTCAATACCTTCCTAGATCTTAATTGAATTTCATTTAGTGAAGTAGGAGTTATCACATAAGTTGGGAAAGTTTGTACCTCAATATTCTGTACCGATTGTGTATGTCTATTGTTTGGATTAGGGACGGGTGGTGCAAGAATAGGGGTAGGCCGAGGGGGGTTTGGATTAGGTGCATCTTTCATTTGTTGTTGTTGGTTTGGGTTCAAAGGAAATTTAAGTTATTTTTGTAGCTGATAAGGTGGAGGTAGAGACAGTGGATTAAATACAGGTAACAACAGAGAGATATTGGAAGGATATTGTGAGTAAGAAGGAAAATTTGGGGGCTAAAAAGGGACATTACCATTTGTAGGCCCCCTCCATCCTTGTTTCCAAGGTTGAAATTGTGGTTGTTGATGTGTCCATTGAGAGTAAGGCATTGGAGGAATCCATTGTTGCTGTGAGTATTTTGTGGTAGGGTCTAAAAACATATTAGGATTTTTCTACCTCCATACTCTCTTAGGGGGATATGGTGTTTCTTGAGGTTCCCCTCTCCTCTTCAAAATTAGATAATATGATCCAAACACATAATTGTTTTATTCACACACAAACCAGAATTATATTCACACAGATAAATGCAAGGAATCTTACCTTGGTTGGGTCGGTGGGCCCTTGTTGTACCAACAAGGTATCTTTAAGATAAACTTACAGAATGAAGAATTTGATCACACACATAAATTCCATAGATCGTAATTCATATCAGTACTTCAGTAACAAGTGTACAATCAATATTTTTATCAGTAATCAAGTCTACAACATAATGGTTCTTAATTATTCCTATGTATATCTATCATCTACAAGTCCCTCTCTTTTAAAGAGAAGCATCTGTTACAACCAAGACATGGAGATAACATGAAATGAATGTGTAAATATTACAATTGGTTGATATACCGTTTTTCATGTAAACAACTTCATCCTCATGACATGAAGTGAATGAGTATGAAGTGTATCGTGGTCTTCAAAAAATGAAGGATTCTCTAGCCAAAATATTCCTTGGACTCATCAAAAGAAAATTCATTCAAACACCCAATCCTGTAGATGCGGAACTAGTATCGGATGGGCAAAGTTGAAACATGAATATTGGTATGGGACATGCATAGTCAAATACATTGGTACCAGACTAGCACAGAAATAGGTACCGGATGAGTTGAGTACTGGATGCACGCAAACAAGTACCATACGAGGAGGAGTTGTTTCATAAGGTTTGTTTGGATTAATCAAGGTAATTAGAGATAATTTAACATCAACCATTTAATTCCAAATATTAAGAAATAACATAAATCATGATTTAAACATAGGTTACCTCATGTATACACAAGAATGGATAAAAGACATGTCTTTGAAGAAAATAGGAAAATGGTGCATATGTATGAGGTAAAGTTGGTCAAGATAGAGTACACGATAAGGTAATTGGAGGCATAAAAAAGGAGACCCAACAAACCTCATTGCGATGAAATTATTATTATAAGATATGTTAAATTTGATGAAAATATCTTAGCTTGCGATCCTATTCGACATTTGGTCCATCTTTGACTTGCGATCCTATTCGACATTTGGTCCATCTTTGGCTTGCGATCCATATTCAATGTTTGTGTCATTGTTTGTTCCTATTCTGGTTTCTTCTTCACATGATGAGAATGAGGATGAAAATCCACCTTTGTCTTCTCACATTCCTCCAAATGTGTCCATTTAACATGAACCTACACTAGTACCACCACTTCCTAGATGAGTCTATTCAACTCGAGAAGCAGTTGGTGATCTTGTTAGTGATCCTATAGATTAGCGTTGGACACATTAACAATTCTCGTGAGCCTATTATCGTTTGGATCAACTTTAACAAATTCACGATCTAAACACATTTTCAGAATCTTCAATCCATCAAGATTGGGACACATAAATGAATGAATTGTATTTCTTTAATGGTGAATGATACTTGCGATCTTGTACCTCTTTCAAAAGGAAGAAAACTTTTTAGATGTAAATGGGTGTATAGAAATAAGTATGCATCAGATGGAAGTGTTGAAAGACATAAGGCCTGACCAGTTTGCAAAGGATTCTCTCAAGTTGAAGGCATTGACTATAATGAAACCTTTTCTCTTGTAGACAAAAATGATTTCATCCACCTTCTTATAGCCATTGCTACCTCACTATTGATGATGAAAAAATGCCCCATTCTGACATGAGGGAGGATTTCCTGATGGAAGATCCCAATTAGACCTACTTTCATTTGGCATGACAATATCTACCAGTATGTGGGCCTAGTTGTTGCTAAATAAATAGATTTCTCTCTAAAGATATATTTGTTCATTCAAGATAGACTAAATCCTAATCACAGTCCTATTCTACTATGCAAATGCAACCCTATTCTAACAGTAACAGAGATAATTTGCAAGTATATAATTCTACTTATGGAAACAATAAGAGTTCACATTTCACAATACGAAACAATACTATCACATCCATTTGAATATATATGACATTGAATATTTACTTGCAACTGAGTTCATAATCCATTCACAATTATTTCCTACAAATCCAGTTGACAAAAGTGACAAATTGCTAACATCTGCAAAGAACAATCAACAATCATGCACAATTGCATGAATAGACCATGAATTAGATATTTATTATATTCATCCTTTAGGAAGAGTTCCTCATAATAAGATACAAGTAGGATAAAAAATATTTCAATCCTATCCTCAAGCTTGATAAATATTTATACAAGACCCAATTCAGGGTTATCCATCCCTCACATTATTGAGGGTGAAATTGCATTTATAACATTTT
This sequence comes from Picea engelmannii, assembly GCA_009831015.1. NCBI lineage: Eukaryota > Viridiplantae > Streptophyta > Pinopsida > Pinales > Pinaceae > Picea > Picea engelmannii. Next base: position 744,887 of record ML783737.1, read on the forward strand.
TATATCATTTCCCCTTCCAAACATTCCTCTTATGGACTCCTAATATCTTATATGTCCCATCCAATTACATCCATTCATATTTCTAGAGTCTTGCTTTTCTCAACATCTATGTCTTCATTGGGACTCTTCGCCTCCTCACACATTCCTATCAAAGAAACCATAATGAAAGTATATAAATTCATTTATATTTGAAAAAGACAAGATATAGATAGCTATATTAATTAAAATACAAGAACTTATTAGTGTCAATTAGGTAATATAAACTATTTCAAATTGTTCCTTAAGTCTTGAGCTTTATAATGAGCTCTTATTTTCTCGATTTGGCCTTCAGAAACTCGAGTTATGGGATACGAAAACATGCGTGGCTAGTATTGAAGAAAAATTATGCCTCCTATTTTCTCAAAATGTTCATGCATTTAAACTATAAATATGGCATAAATAACTCTACCAACAGTTTCTTCACTCCTACATCTTTCCAATGATTCATGTCATGCCTAATTTTTCCTTTAGAAACTCGAGTTATGGCTCTTGTAAGTGAACACACAACAACCATTGTTTTCATCTCTGAGTCAATATTGACCATTGATCTTATAATATTAATCATTTATTCCACATGAATTGTGGGAAGAAATTCCAAGTGGTTTATAATGTTTTTCCCTCCCCATTTTATTTGTATGTGGAGTCAAGAGAGGTATGGAAGCTTGAGCCCGAGTTAATGTTTTGACGAGAAAATGATTCCATAAAAATTGTCTAACTTGTTTGAGGATGAAAACCCAAAAGGCAAATATCGAAATGTGAAATCCTGAAATGTACAACTCGAAAAAAAAAATAAGAATAATATAAATAAATAAAAATAAAAATAAAATAAAATAATAAAAATATAAATTAGGGCTTCATGAAATTTAAAAACATGTTGAGGTTGAGAAATTAAACCATGGATAAAATAATAATAAGAATAAAAATAATAAATAAATAAATAAATGAAATAGAAATAAATAAATAAAAACCATTTTCAAAATAAAAATGAAATAATAAGAACAAATAAAAACAAAATGTAAATCTAGGTTAAAAATAAAATAAATAAATAAATTTGCAATCTAATATATACAAAGGAAATTTGGATGGGTAAGGAAATGAGGTTGGGTTCCGAATTTGGATTAAGGTTCTAAATATGGGTGAAGGTTTTGCATATGGATAAAGATTTTTCATTATATCAAGGATTTACATCTAGAAATCTAGGATATCTAAAAAAGACACATTATAAAAAGGTATGAATGTCTGAGACTCACATAAAGTGTATGACCTTGAAACAAATTCAGATGTATGGATGCCACATTAGATAGGATAGGTCATCATGACACATTGGATTTCACACAAGGTTATAATGATTTTTCCAACTCGTGGTTATTGGAGGAAGTAATATTAGATAGGATAGGTCATCATGACACATTGAATTTCAGACAAGGTTATAATGATTTTTCCAACTCGTGGTTATTGGAGGAAGTAATATAGAATTGACAAGTGGCAAGTCTTGATTGGACCTCGTAAAGGCATGCAACCAGAATTTGATACTTCGATGAAGGTATTTGTTAAAGTAAAGGTCATATCCATATGATCCAATGGATATAAAACCTAGGAATCCACATGGATTCCATGAAAACACCAAATCAAACACCCAAAGGAAGTATCATGTGAAGATTGTAGATAGACAACCCAAATGGTGAATATGAAATGTTAAATTCCAAATTAGATATCTTGGGGATGTCACGTTAGAAGCATAGTGAAATTAAGGATTACTATGGAGGAACCAAATGCCACATTAGATAGGATAAATAATATGACATATCATACGCCACATCAAGGCCACATAAGGTGACATCTAGGAAGAATTGGAACTTGAATCCAACCTAGCATGCTCATGTTAGAAACATGGGATGGAAAAAAGGTTGTCAAATCAAAAAATTATGCACCGTCAATTTACTCAAACTCAAATCATACATGGACAGGAAAGGTTATGATATGTGGAAAAATATGGGGTTCAGATGATTTGGGAGACAAAGTTAAAGCAAGGTCTGGATGTTAGGATACCTGAATATCCATAAATCTGGGATTTGGATGGGTGGAAATTTGGGGTTTTCAAATTATAAATAATTGAGGCTTAAGATAGGCTCAACATATATGGATTCAAAGGCTATTGTGGGCATAGGCAATTTAGGGTTTCCATCTCTTTCATGACTTGGATGATTTTCTATTTAGTTACTTATCCTCTGTGACCAACTGGAAATGATCATTCTTGTTTGAATATGTACAAGTTTTATCTAATGTTTAGGAATGATTCTTTTGACGACTTGAAACAACATAAGCATATTGTATAGGAAATGACTCTGCAACCACATTGTAGTTCCTCATGTTTCTATTACTAAAAAAAAGGCTAAGGAACCCAAAGAGGCCCTTTAGAAGCCTCTTCCCTCTTTAGGTTCTCTTAAAAAAATCTAGGAGACAAAGGGGTATCCCTTGTAAAATAAAATATGAAAGGTGGGTAATATTTTAAAACAATATGATAATCAATCCGAATATTCAATAACATCTATGAGGTAAAAAAATAAGGCAACTTTGTCCAATTAATATTAGAATATATTAATAAAACGAGATCTTAGTTCACTTCAAATCAAAAGAAAATAAACCAGATCCAATCACTTCATGGTTAAGAAGCATGTTCTCAAAGATAAAGTGATCACAGGAAAATAAATAAAATAAAATAACTAGTGCCATTACAAAAAGATTCCATGAACAACATATGCATGATATACAATAGTCAATGACTTGTATATTAGACTAACAAATATTATTCATATAAAATATCGGTAGAAAGATAATGTCAAGCCAACCGTCTATGTTAACCTGAAAACCATCATTCTAAAATGAATCAAATTCAAAGGATGATCATGTCAACCTAGTGAAAAAGATTCATATTGTAATCAATTGATATACAAGAGAATTAAAAATACATATGAATGAAAGTAAAACACTAACATAACATAAATTCCAATACAAATTGGTGTCGAATTGATCCAGATTATTTTCGGCACGAAATGAGAGCGGAGATATAATAAAGAAATGCACAAAGATATTGCAGATATTCAATAATATAACAGAAATGTATTAGAGATGAAACCATAAACACAGATATACAGTAATACACGATTTCTATTAATCAAAGAAATGTACAGAGACTGTAAAAATACAGAGTG
>ML783737.1:748187-786285 GCA_009831015.1 Picea engelmannii
ACATCCAAAAACCTAACCCTAGGAGATGAAGCGCCAAAAGTCATGTGGGCCTCGTTTGGGTAAGTGAGTACATCAACTTCCCGGGGTCGTAACTTTTGCATACGATCTTCGTTTTAGGCGTGTGATAGCTCATTGGAAAGGTATCGTCGAGATATTCATTTTGGGGGCTCAATCATACCTTCAGCTATCATTGAGAACCTAAATCTTGAAAAACCTTCATTTAGGCCCTCAAAATGGCCCTAGAAGTTAACACCTACTAAAAATAGTAAATTGCCAAAATTGCCAGAAAACAGTTTTGAGCCAGTCGAAAAAGGTGGGTGGCCACCGATATCCACCTGGGTCAATCCTCCCTCCTTAGGAAGCAATGGTCCATTGCGTTGAGTTCCTGGGGGAGAGGGAAAAGCGTTTGTTGGATCTGCATCTGGGTGAGCTGCTTGTATTGTTGGAGACGTCACGCTGCTTGGTTTGTGGAAGTCTGTCATGAACCTGTTGAAGTCGAGCTACATGAGAGGAAGGTGTGCAGAAGGAATTTGTGTGCTTTGCTGCAACCTTTTTGACCTGCTTATGTTGGATAGAAGGTGCAGGGGGCGAAACCGTAGTGGTTGCAATGTCCTTTTGTTCCCCTTTCGAACAGATTGTGAAGAAGCTGAATTTTACAGTATGAGATACTACCTTGTGGCACTTTTTAGGTGGAACAATAGTTGGAACTACCTCTGGTATTCTGTGGAGATGACCCCCCAAAGTAACAATGACACTACGGGGTCGAGACTCATAAACATCATGGCACTTCCACATATATGGTTGGCCCAAGAGAACATCACAGACATCCAGTCGGGAAACATCACATAATACCTCGTCCTTGAAGGGCTGGATGCCGTATGACAATCGAAATTGTTGGTTGACACGAAGATCTCGTCCTTGGCAAAGCCACCCGATGTTGTATGGCTGCGGGTGTGGTGTTGTCGACAATCCCAATTGTTTGAAGACCTTTGCTGAGATGAGGTTCTTCTGGCTTCTGCTATCAACAATAAAATGCAGCGGGGTCCCCTTCACCCACATCTATGAATGAAAAAGGTGCTCCCCCTCTTTAGGATCTGTTGGTTCTTCTGGTTGAATTGTTGCGATCGCAACAATAGCAGTGGGGTCTGCGTCGATGATCTGTCTTTTACCATTATTTTCAGAATCATATTCTAAATTAAGGTTTGGATCCTTGTCTTTGATCTCGGCCACTAATGACTTTTTTGAGTGACATTCATCGGTTTTGTGCCAAGGGATTTTGTGGAACTTGCACCATTTTCCGGTGTCCTTCTTTGTCTTCCCGTGACCCTTCTTTTCTTGTGTCTTGGACTGGTTTTCAGGAGACTATTTGTTCGAGCTGTCTTTTTCAAACTTTGGTTGTTGCGAATTTGCAGACCCGAATTCCCATTTGTGCTGGTGCTTAAATTTCTACTCAATTTTAACAGCATATCGATAAGCAACACCGAGTGATGAGATGTCCAGAAAATCCATTTCAGTTTGGATGTATCAGTGTAGAGCCCCACGGTATTTCAGAACCAAATGTCGCTCGGAGTCTTTGATACCCAGCTTGGTGTGCAAGGTATGGAAGGTATTGGTGAACTCTGAAACTGCTTGGCCCCTCTCTTGCTGCAGTGTGGTCCATCTCATGCACTGGTCCTCATAGTTTCCAACAGGGTAATACTGTTCCTTTATCACATCCACAAAAAAATCCTAAGTGGGATCGACCCCATATATTCCATAATCCTCTGTGGAAATTTTCTCCCAATAAGTTTCCCACCAATGTTTGACATGAGGGAGAACTTTAAGGAGTGCGAAGGTGATCTTTTCTTTGTCGGAAAAATTGTGAACAGAGAAATAACCTTCTAACAGAGTTAACCATTTTTCTAGGGCTTCTGCATCTATCTGTCCTTCAAATACAGGAATATCAAAATTAACTTGTACCTTGAAAGGCAAGGTTCCTTCAAAGTGGCCACTTGATGAAGATGTGCCAGGTGCTATTGGTAGGCGTTTAAGGATGTGGGAAAAATTCTCCATCATTTTGTCCCTCTGTCGCGTGAGAGCTTGCTCAAGCAATAGATTGATAGGATCATCTGCTCCGTCGATTTTCTTTTCTTCCGCCATTGAGGGTTTCTTGGGTGTGAGAGAGCGATTGTCTTCAAGAGAGACAAGCTCGAGACCCAACTTGCTATACTCGGACCTCATCGGGGACATGCACTAAAAAAATGATCAAGATCAGCCTGCTCTGATACCACTGATCCGGATTATTTTTGGCACGAAATGAGAGCGGAGCTATAATAAAGAAATGCACAGAGATATTGCATATATTCAATAATATAACAAAAATGTATCAGATATGCAACCATAAACACAAATATACAGTAATACACGATTTCTATTAATCAGAGAATTGCATAGAGACTGTAAAAATATAGAGTGAAAGACTCGCTAGAATGGTGGCAGCTTATCTCTGAGAAGAGATGTGACAGCTACTCCCATTCGCAAGAAAATGATTACAATGAGGCTCTGAAGGCCTTTTTACAATAAATGGGAATGCAAAAAGTCCTATACATCCAAAAACCTAACCCTAGGAGATGAAGTGCCAAAAGTCATGTGGGCCCCGTTTGGGTAAGTGAGTACATCAACTTCCCGGGGTCGTAACTTTTGCATACGATCTCCGTTTTAGGCGTGTGATAGCTCGTTGGAAAGGTGTCATCGAGGATATTCATTTTGGGGGATCAATCATGCCTTTGGTTATCATTTAGAACCTCAATCTCGAAAATCCTTCATTTAGGCCCTCAAAATGGCCCAATAAGTTAAAACCTGCTAAAAATAGTAAATTGCCAAAATTGCCAGAAAACAGTTTTGAGCCAGTCGGAAAAGGTGAGTGGCCACCGATATCCACATAGATCATGAATCTTATTTTAAAATAAAACAAATATGTTATTAAATATTATTCTCATGACAACGAATTCTCAAAAAGCAGTATATGTATTTCAAGAAAATATCAACCCCTTGAGAGTCTTCAAAAAACATTTTGTAGTTATTTTCATAACCTTCAAATAACTATCTTGAAATTAACTTTTGAAATTAAAGGAAATCAAAATAAAAAACTATTTTTTGTCTCTCATCTTTGGATCGACTTGACTTTTCTTAATAAAAGGTAAATGGGCATATGTTGGCTCCTTAGTTGCAATCTTCTTCTCTTTGTGTGTTACTTCCATTTGACTTTGATGACTAGTCTCAACAATATCAAGTTACTTTAGTGGTTTCTTTCTCTTCATCCATTTGAATAATCATTTCATGGCGAAGATTCATCATGATAATCTTGAATCTGAGCATTTAGTTCCATTCAGTATTTAAAGGAAATGGTTGTTTTAACTTCTTTTTGTACAACAGTTCAATATTCTTGGATAAATAATAAGGACTAGAAGGTTGACTGATCAACAAATCAGTGAGCATCGCTAGAATAGTAAAATATTTTCCCGAGGAGTTAACAATAGTTTTCCAAGAGAATACATCATTTTCACCAATTGTGAACTGCTTATTATCTCTACAAGCAAACAACATCTATATATAGGATTCCTTAAGTTGAAGCCAAGGAGCAGCTTCCTAGGGATATGGTAAACCAAGTTTTATAACCTTTGTGAATTTTCTTTTGAACTAGTAATTATCACCTGATGAACGTCATCAATATTTTTAACCAATTCTTTGAGCCACTCCCTACTTTCTATGATATTTATTACTTTTAATACAACATCAAATATATATGTCACTCTATAATATTTTAATTCCCGATTAGAAGCATAATTTATAAACTCAATAATCTTTTCAGCTTGAGGCATCTTCTTTTCGATTTTAGATAGATGATTGTTGATATCAAGCTGTTCATTTTTTATGTTCATTGTTTCACAAAATTAATATATTTCCAAGTGGGTCCTGAATTGCTCCATAACTTGAATAATTTGATCCCACAATATTTTTCTAGATTCAACTAAGTATTGTGTACCAATGGTTTATTCTAATGTATATTCAAGAAGCTTTCAAGATTTATTTTTCTTTAATTACAATATTTATTTTTTGAGTTTTCCTTTCCAACGGTTCTTCAAGTTTGGTTATGTTCTTTCATTTTTGTTGATTATTTCCAGGTGGGTCTGTGGCTGAGATTGAAATAACCATAAGTGACATTAATAATGTTGCAAAATTGATTTTCATTGATGTCAATGTTAGTGGAAGTATATAAGACTCCATAAGTATTGGGTATAATTGAATAAGTCTCCAAAGTGGTCCCCTTATGGTATAGCTTTAAGCATGGCCCTCACAAGAAGACGCTTTGAAGAAGTATACAAGAAACCCAAATGTTTGGTCATTAGGATTGAAGTTGAATATGGAAAATGAGGTTGAAGAATACTTCAAGTGTATACAAAAACCTCATAGATGGATAATCATTGTCATGTCGTTTCCAATGGTAGGTGGTACACCACATAGATAATCATGGTTGGAGAATTATGAGGTCAAGAATTTCGAATCCCTAAAGTATGGTTAAGAAGCCCCTAAAAATTTGAAAAAATTACATACAAGTCATTAATTAATGGCTAAAATGGTTATAACAAGAAACTATAGGTCGACCCTAAAGTGATGAAAGTAAGTCACTTGGAAAAGTACAAATACACCTCAAGAATCCTATCATCTTTATACAAACAAGTTCAATGCTTATTTATCTTTCAAATTATATTTTGATGAACCTTTTCATATCATATCTAAGGAAGTATATCTAAGGAAGAAGCGAGCGCAAAATTCTTGGAGATGCAGAGAAGGAAGGGTTTCAGGAAACCCTAGTTTAGTTGACCCCTGCGGGTTAAGCTACTGGTGCCTCGCAAGACACCCCCATAGGTTTTTTTATATTTTGTCACGCGAGGCCCCACATGATATAGAACATATGTCTAGTGAGGCTAAGCTATATTTGATGAAGGATGCTTGATTAAGGTTGCAACAAGGTATGATGGTACAACAAAGTTGCTACAAGATCTGATTTGGTATGTATCAGTTGTTTCTTCATGAGTAAACGTATGACATTTATGCTCTTTTTTTAGGCTTGTATCATGGATGGTATGGCCCATTCTTAAGGAATTTCTTGGAGGCCCTTTTGGTATATGGTTTCTTATGGTTGAGGTCCATGTTTTGGTGATATTAATACATGCTTGAGACATATCCTTGGTACTTAGTTTATGTATCTTATGGTTCATTTTTATAGGCACATATTTGTGATATTGAAATATATTTGAGGCATATAATTGGTATATGATATTGGTTTTTATGATGCATACTTGGGACATATTTTTGAGACATTGGAACATCTTAGATACATGGCATATGGTATGGTACAATTTCTAGTACATGGTTGATGTGCATTGCATGGTGATGGCTTTGGTATCCATGTGAGTGGATCTGATTCTAGTTGGTTGATCAGTGACAAAGACAATGATAGGTTGGATGATCAGTTTATCATTAGTTACAGTTTGATGTGATAGTGACAGTGGTAGTGATAATGATAATGATAGTCATAGTGGTAGTGACAATGGTAGTAACAGTGATAGTGACAGGTTGATTTATCAGTGACAGTAGTCATTTTATTTTGTAAATGGTAGTGACATTTTGAGTTTACACTTATGTTTCAAGGCGGCAAGACAAGGTAAGGAAAGGGGGTTATATCCTTCTTCTGGTTGGTGTCGAAGAACTTAGGGAGTTGGAGCTTCATTTAGGTTGGTGCCTGTAAATCAGGGGCTCATAGCCTCCTTCCAGTTGGTTCTAGAAAATCTGGAAGTCGGTACTTCCTATGAATGTAATCTTTGACATAAACTAAAGCATTATGTGGTTTTCTCCCATTTGGGTTTCCATGTAAATTATGGTGTACTTTGTATCCGTCATTATTTTTTATGATTTGTTGATTGATATTGCTCATGATATATTGATGATATATTGTTGATAAATTTAATATTTACATGTTCTGATTAAAAATGGTAAAATATTTGATAATATGTATTCACCCCCCTCCTCTCAGTATTCCAACAATTGGTATCAAAGTAGGTCCTTCAATAAAATAGTGGAACCACTAGAAGGAAGATAATGGACTAAGCTAATATTTGAGTACCATAGTTTGATGGATAGAACTATTCCTTATGGAGTAGAATAATGAAAACATATATACAAGAACAAAGATTTGATGTTTGGAAAGAAATAATAGATGGATATATAACACCTGCCACTCCTCCAACATATACAGATAGAAAGAAACTCAATGAAAAAAATTTGAGGGCCACAAATGAAATTTTGAATGGTCTAGAGCACTCAGTATATGTGAAGGTTATGTGCTATGATTCTACAAAGGATATTTGGGACAAACTTCAAAATACCTACGAAGGAGATGCTAAAGTAAAGGGCATCAAGCTTTAAACCTCAGAGGCAATTTAGAGCAATTGAAGATGAAGGAAGACAAAGATATTGAAGCTTACTTTCTATGATTTGATGAAACAGTAAATTCCATTAAAGGATTGAGAGAATAAATAAAAGAATCAATAATTGTTCAAAATGTACTAACATCTCTTCTAATGAGTTTCGATCCCAAAATTTCATCCCTAGAAGGAAGAAAAGATATTTCCATGTTAATCATGAAGGATCTACATGGGATACTTATAGCCTATGAAATGAGGATAGAGAAGGATAATCCACCCAGGAAGGAAGTAGTATTCAATGTATCCAAGAAGAAAAACAAAAATAAGAAAAATCCAAAGTCAGATTGTAGTTGCAGTGATGATTTTGATGAAGATGAAGAGATGAAAAACTTTGTAAGGAAGTTAAAGAAAGGAACTAACAAGTACAAAGGTAATCTTCCTTTAAAATGTTTTAATTATGGTAGAAATGGTCATTTTTCTAATAAATTTCCATATGCTAAGAAAAAAGAGAATGATGAAGAATAAGTCCTAAGAAAGAAAAGAAATATAAAAGGGGAGACAAGAGAAGAAACAAGAAGAAATTCTTCAACAAAATTATCTACTCAAAGGAGGACAATTAATCATCCGATGAGGAAGATGATAGAGACAGTGACTCAAAAAAAGTACTCTTCATGGATTATGAAAATAATGAAGACGACTATGAATAAGAAGGTGAATTTGATCTCAGAGAAGAACTAATTAGTGATTTGGAAGAGCTAAAAAGAGAGAGGAAGAAAAAAAAATCGCTCAAGGGAGATTACTTATGCTAAAGTAGGATTCTCAAAATCCTAACTCTGAACATGATCAACAAATGATTATGAACCTAAAAGTCCAAGTTGAAGAAGAAAAAAGGATTGAAGAGATACTCAGAAGTAGACTGAAAAAAAAGGAAAATGAGAAAGACAACTTAGAAACTGAAATAGTTTCGCTAAGGAAGGAAATTCATAAAAGAGATATGTAGCATAATAGCTCCAAAATATTGGATGAAATCATTAATGCTCAAAGATTGTATCATGACAGGTATGGACTAGGATACAACCAAACACATACAGATAAGGGTTCGAGCTCTATGACTATAGAAGAGGAAGAAGAAAAAATGACTTATGAAGAAGTCACCAGAGGATTCACAAATAAGGAAGAAATCAAGCCTTCACATGAGAATGATCGAGAAGAATATTATAGAAGGATGGAACCATCTAGAAGACCCAGGTTTCATAATCAACAACCACCTGTGGAAAGAAATCAAGAAGAAAACTACAGAAGAACAATACCATTCAGAAGATCTCCCACGTATCAAACTATGCTTCTTGGTTAATGTTAATATTGTAACAATTTTGAACACATGTAACAACCCTCGAAACAATGCAAAAAAATGCTAAAGTGAACCCAAGAAGTGTCTCTCTTATTATTTTTTTTTTATATATACTCATCCTTCACGACAAGATAAGATAGTACAATTGTTTTAAGTGGTAATTGAAAGAACATATTTATTTCAATAATATGATCCTCTATCATTCAATTCGATACAATATTTCACAATAATAATAATCTTTTAAACATTATGCATGTTAGTTCAAGGTGCACAATAACATTTACAACAATTCATTATTTCAGAAGATAGTGTAGATTGTGATTGATCATCTTCAAAATTCCTTTAATCTTTAACTTTAATGTGTAAGCTTGTGCAACAACCTAGTAAACCTTTGCATGATTGTTCAAGTTTGCAATATGATTCCTTTACCTTATGCAAGTTTGTGCGTAAATGCATAATCATAACAAGAATTGTTCCCATACATATATATTAAAACAAGATAAAACTCAAGATTTACATTTGCCGTTGTAATATACTAATTAAGGTGTTACCTTTTGATATTAATGTGCAAATGAAAATGCAATTTTAGTAACTAATTTCACAATAATAGGATCTACATTAAATATTTATTTCAAAACTCAAAATAATCCATTTATCCATCTATTATAGAATAAGGTTTAATATACATTCTTATCCATATTTGATATTAGACTTAAGTATTTCCATTCTTTTCTATCCTTACTTATTTATGATATTGAACAATTCCTGTGATAATTAATATAAATCATAGTTTCTACATTAGAATTTTATCATAAAGGAAAACCAATGTCTTCAATAAAATATAGAACTCCATGTATCACGGTATAAAGTTATAGTCTATAAGTGATTCCAAATCATAATTCAAGTATGCAATTGATTTATTAATTTTACTTCTCCATTATATACTGATAAGATAATACCAAAAATCTTCGACAAGTTTGTGGTAACATGTTCACTTGTATCAATGATCATATATAGGCGTGAAGGATTATTGATGGAATTAAGGTAAGATTAATTATATTTCAATTTGTTCATTAAATCTACCCTCTAAATTTTTAATTCGACTAAATAGACGTCTCAATAATTTCAATTTCAAGGTTAATATTTCAATCATATTGGTCATTCAAAATTACATCATCCCTCGGTATGAGAGAAGATTATGGAACAAAAGGAAAACTTTAACAGTAAAATTAAATTCGATATTCTTCCGTATCGAACCAGATAGACAACAACACCAATATGCCAATAGATTTCCTTAAACTCACAGTTTAAGAATTAATTAACAATCTTATATGAAGGATCTCATCATGCCTACCAGATCCACCACAACAACGTGTTGTTGTTCAATAGTTTGGTCCTCTCCAAGAGGATTCGATCTCTTCTGCATGGATTATTTCAAAGGGAGTGTAACTCTTCCTCTTGCACTATCGTCTACTCATCTTGCGTCCTCTAACCATGATACTTGTCATGAAAAATCCAAATTTATATTAACCATATATATATATTAACTATAAAATATAATAGTTAAAAACTTATATAAAGTTGAACCTGCTCTGATACAATATGTAATAGCCCTCCAAAAAATGCAACAAAATGCTAAAATGAACTCAAAAAGAATCTCTCTTATTAATTATTTTTTTTATATATACTCATCCCTCAGGACACGATAGCCTCACGACACGATAGGATAATACAACTGTTTTAAGTGGTAGCTGCAAGAACATATTTATTTCAATAATTTGATCTTCTATCATTCCACTTGATAAAATATTTCACAATGCTAATAATATTTTAAACATTATGCATGTTAGTTCAAGGTGCACAATAACATTTACAACCATTCATTATTTCAGAAGATAATGTAGATTTTGATTGATCATCTTAAAAATTCCTTTAATCTTTAACATTAATGTGTAAGCTTGTGCAACAACCTAGTAAACCTTCGCATGATTTCTCAAGCTTGCAATAAGATTCATTTACCTTATGCAAGTTTGTGCGTAAATGCATAATCATAACAAGATTTTTTTCCATATATATGAAGTAAGGATAGAAAATAATGGAGATACTTAAGTTTAATATTAAATATGGATAAAAATGTATCTTAAACCTTTTTCTATAATAGATGGATAAATGGATTATGTTGAGTTTTGAAATATCTATAATAGATGGATAAATGGATTATGTTGAGTTCTGAAATATCTATAATAGATAGATAAATGGATTATGTTGATTTTTGAAATAACTAGTTAATGTAGATCTTATTATTATGGAATTAGTTACTAAAATTGAATTTTCATTTGCACATCAATATGAGAAGGTAACACCCTAGTTGGTATATTACAATGGTAAATATAAATATTGATTTAGCTTTTGTTTATATATATATATATATATATAAACAAGAGATAAATCAATATTTATATTTACCATTGTAATATACTAATTAAACTTTTTTCTATATTAGATGGATAAATGGATTATGTTGAGTTTTGAAATAACTAGTTAATGTAGATCTTATTATTGTGGAATTAGTTACTAAAATCGAATTCTCATTTGCACATCAATATCAGAATGTAACACCCTAGTTGGTATATTACAATGGTAAATGTAAATATTAATTTAACTTTTGTTTATATATATATATATATATATATATATATAAACAAGAGATAAATCAATATTTACATTTACCATTGTAATATACCAACTAGGGTATATATATATATATATTTACCATTATAATATACCAATTAAAGTGTTACCTTCCAATATTGATGTGCAAATGAGAATTCAATTTTAGTAACTAATTCCACAATAATAAGATCTACGTTAACTATTTATTTCAAAACTCAACATAATCCATTTATCCATGTATTATAGAAAAAGGTTTAAGATACATTTTTATCTATCTCCATTATTTTCTATCCTTACTTCTTTATGATATTGAACGATTCATATCATAATAAATATAAATCGTAGTTTCTACATTAGATAGTATATGCATTAAATTATCATAAAGGGTATCAAATACAAAACTCCATGTATCAGGGTATAACGTTATAGTCTATAAGTGATTCCAAATCATAATTCAAGTATGCAATTGATTTATTAATCCGTATAACGTTATAGTCTATAAGTGATTCCAAATCATAATTCAAGTATGCAATTGATTTATTAATTTTTCTGTCTCTAATAAGATAATACCAAAAATATTCACCAAGTTTGTGGGTAACGAGTTCACTTGTGTCAATGAACATATATATAGGCATGAAGGATTATTGATGGCATTAAGGTAAGCCTAGTTATATTTTAATTTGTTCATTAAATCTACCCTCTAAATTTTTAATTCGATTAATCATTCAATGAATAAGTAGACTTCTCAATAATTTCAATTTCAAGGTTAATATTTCAATCATATTGGTCATTCAAGATTACATCATCCCTCAGTATGAGAGAAGATTATGGAACAGAAGGAAAACATTAACAGTAAAAATCAATTCGATATTCTTCCTTATTGAAGTGGATAGACAACAACACCAAGATGTCGATCGATTTCCTTACACTCACAGTTTAAGAATTAATTAACTATCTTAGATGAAAGAATTAAAGGTTTAACCAATATTTTTAGTTTATGGTAAAGCAATGAAGTAGTGATTTATCCTTCTCAATTAAACTATTGATCATAAATTTCCTTGATAACTAGAGTTCTCAATTGTAAAACAATATGTCAACTAGACGGAGGTACTCAGTTCATAAATTGAGACGGAGGTACTCAGTTCATAAATTGATGACTATTTAAGTAGTCAAACATAAATAGTCAAACATAAATTGATGATTATTTAAGTTGTCAAAATTATTTGGGATGGTCTGAGTCACACCAACCTTTAATATGGTTGGATTTTTTGCCCCAAGTTTCAAACTGGTGATTTTTCAACATTGAGTGGCTTAACAACACACTCTGTCACAGACTATCCCGACCTACACAAGTATTAACACAATTATGTATCCAAAATTTACACCATCTAACCACTTAAAAGAATGACCAATTTAAGCAAATTAAAAGGTTCAACTAACTATTTGTAGTCAACTAACTAGTCATCTCAGGTAGGTGGTTTAAAGAAAGTCAAGGTTAATAGGGGCACTTTACCTATGCAAATAAAACGATGTCTATGAATCCAGACCAAGACTTACAGTGCCTCATATTTTTATGGAAGGAAATATGGAACTATAAGTGAATCAAATATATTAAATCCATGCAATCAAATGGTGAAAAGTTCAACATCAGGGTGGTTCCAGTGAGATTTCACCGGAGGTTTACTAATCTAATCTAAACAACTGTTAGGCGACTGCCATTCAAAATTTACTCCTTAACATAATTTATCACAACCTCTTGTTGTGCACCAGTCAGTCCTTGGAAATTACGAATAATAAAAGAGAAATGACATAAATTTGATCTCTCAAGAATTAGAAGTCCCCTACAAAATTTATAACTTAATCAAATGGATTGTTTTTTTTTATTTACACTAACTATATAGAACTTTTAATAATGTTGAACACACGTCTCTTGACATTTGTATAACTTTCGTTACTCTACCAGTAGCACATGCAAGGACCTATGCTATGCACCCATGCGTACTACAACAACAGACAGGAAGACTATAATGTTTCGCTCTAGGTTTCTACCTCTGTCATAAGCACATTACACTAGTGTCCAAGGGAAATAAAATATTTCTACAAAGATTGCGTTTACCTCTAATTCTAGAATGCAATTTTGGTAATCATGCACTCAACATGAGCGGATAAATTCCAATAATATTCACAGAAAAGACACTATTCAAATTAAATTATCGAAAAATTAATATAAGAGAAGTAGAACAATTCCTTGAAGAAATAGGGTTTCGTTAACATCTATTCATATAATTTTGAGAATGCAGCATATTATAATAACATTTGTTTAATAATATAGTCTATGCAGGGATAACCTATGGAATTTTTTGTCCATTGCCAGTCACAACTTTCGAGAACCAAAAAAAATTGATAAACCAATTTTCACACAATAAATTAATCATAATGATTATAGTTATGAGCGCAATCAATAATCAATCTATTCATATCAGTATTCGAATGAAAATATTTAACAATACAATTTCAAAATAGCAAAACTCTGATCATCTTTGAAATACCTTAACAAAGAAGATGAATGCGTGAAGTTGATCCTCAATCTGAAATTTCTCTTCATCCCTTCCTTCACTTGCCAAATCAATACATCATTGGTATTTCTCATCCAACATTAGGGGTACTCTTCTTTCCCCTTATCTCACCGAATCATAAAGGGGCACATAATAAACTAGAAAACAATAGCACTAAAACATTCCTCGCAAGGAAGAGCTTCCACTCTTTCACAAGTTTTGAAGAGCATAATAGTACTTTCAAAAGTGATATCCCTCTCCTTTCCTCTCCATTTCTTTTATAGAAAAAATTCCAATGACACTTGTCACCATGCACAAATAATTGATTTTTAATAATTTAATTACACCACTACTCACCCAATACATGTGTAACACTCTCCCCAAGCTGCACATTTTAATTCCCTTTTTATTTTATTTATTTAAACAATTTTCCTCAAATTCCCTAATTTGTTCCTATTTTTCCTCTTAGTTGTCCCTTAGTTCTATAATTCTTCATTCATTTTGTGTTCCCTATCTAGATTTATTTTGAGTTGGATTAGGAGTCTTCTTTTAGTTAGGATTAGTCGTAGATTGACTCAAGATGCTACTCTATGGGGACCACCTATTCTCTCTTGTTTTAATTTCTTTTTATTTAAATATCCCTTTTAATATTTCCATGCACACATGTGCATCTACCCACTTTATTCTTATTTATTTATACTTAACTCACTATTATAATTTCTTTATTCCTATAGCATCTCGATCTATTGAACACACTTTTATTGACATATTCTTTGAGGACACTTGTGTGCAAGTGATCTGATTATGGTATATTATGGTGTCGTTTCGATTTTCGGTTATATATGATGATGATGATGTGTTGTGACCATTTGTTATATATATATATATATATTGGTAGATGTTATTGACGAGTTTTCTTGAGTATGAAGGACACACGATAGATTATGGATCTTGATGGCATCAATGGACATCCTTGGACTTCGGATTAAGTTAGGGAGTGGATTGTATTTATTTGAGTATTTCATTTTACGCACATGCAATATACAATTGATTCAGTATGATTTATGTATATGTCTTATTGACAGTGTTTTTGTTATTGGATGCAAGCTTTGCGATGCTTGCTAATCCAACTCGCATAAGGAGTAGAGAGACCATGCACATAAACCAAACATTGATGGAGAGGTGTGGCAGTGTCCCTGTCATAGCCTACTAGCACTCCCACCGTTGTCTAAGCTATAGGTTAACAATTACCTAGTTCGAGAGGTTCACAATGTCATGAGGGCGAACTGAGACTGTCTCTCACGAATATTTATAAGGGACACACAATACGATAGAATCATTATTCCTTAGAAGTCATTAGTTTCTCACAAGGTCGACCAAGTGGAGTGTTGACTCCAAGGGTTGGAAAAAATTCTAAAACAAGTATAAGGTGAGTGACACACTTGGAGCATGGAGGTCCATCTTGAGGGGCACGTTGCATAATTAAAACTTGAGTCAATAAATCTAGGTTGCCTAAAAAACATTGAAATGATTCGACCTTATTAGAATAAAATAATTAATTAAACAATAGATTATTAATTATAAAACCTAACAAAAGTCTAAGCCTAAGTCTAAGACTAAGTATAAGTCTAAATTAAATAAAGGGCTAAATGAATTATGGAACGAGTTAAAAGATTTGAGAATATAATCAAACTGTTGGAAAACAAGGAATAAAATTTAAAAGTTGGATAAAATGCACATGTGTGCATGAAATTAATAAAAGGATAATTTTAAATAGAAATAAATAATAACTTAGAAAATAGGTGTACATAGAATAGAATATTGAGTCAAACTACCTCTAGTATAGCTAGAAAAAGACTCATAATCCAACTCTAACTAAGATCTAGTTAGGAGACACTCATTAAATAATAATTTGGGGAACAAAGGGATAGTTAAGAGAGAAAATAGGAACACATTGGGGAATGTGAGGGAAATTGAATTTTAAATAATATAAAAATGGTAATTGCTTATGCAACTTGGGGAGAGTGTGACAAGTGTTTGGGTGAATAATCCTAATTAAATTAAATAAAAAGGATAATTAATTGTGCATGAGGACATGTGTCATTGGAGATTTTTATTATTTATATAAAACAAATGTTGTATAAGGGAAATGGAGATCGCTCATTCTTGGTAATGTTATGATTCCAAATTTTTGTGGACTGTGTTTTACTTGTGAGAGTTGGGATACGAAGCTTATAAAAAGAGTGGAAGATCTTCCTTGCGAGACAAGTCTTGGAGCTATTGTTTGTTGGTTTCTTCTGTATGGGCCATTTGTGGTTTGGGGGGTTTAAGGGGAATAAGAGTACCCACAAAATTTGTTTGGATGTACTAGTGAAGTTTCCTTGATTAACAACCAAGAGAACAAGAAGAGTGCAAGACATTGAAGGGCATCTTCATCTTGCAACCTTCATTGGTATCGGTATTTTTATATTCTGAATTTATTCTGTAGTATGAGTATATTAATATGTTAGATTTGGTATGGCCACTATAGAATTAATAGAAATTCTTAATTCCAAATTGTTACAATTGTTGTCAAACGAATAATAGTTATGGTGCTTACAAATTTAAAATTTTCATTGTAATTTCGAGCGATTCTGAACTCTACATTCGAGTGGCTTGATCCTCATTGTAAAATTCAATTCTTTTTTTTTTGTATGGTCTATGTTTTAAAATTTTTATTTTTAATCCATATTTGAAGTTCGTATGATCGCATATTTTAGTTGAGATTATTTTTAAAGAACTTTAATAGTGTATTGTTCGTTGGTAAACTAAGGATGTAATTTTGAAATTTGTATCATGAGTTAACTCTTGAATTTCATTATTGTTGTGAGATCTCTGTTGAATTATATTCTAGATCTGAAATTTTGCATCATAGATTCTCTATTAGAATTTAATTAAATCCAAATTATATTCTTATTGTGGTATCTCCATTAAAGTTTATTTAAATCCAAAATTTTGTATAGTGGATTCTTTGTTGAGTTTTATGATAATTCAATTGTGTTGTATTTTGGATCTCCATTGATTTTTTTGTTTTAAATCTGAAATTTATATCATGGATTTTCTCTTGAATTTGTTGATAAATCCGTATTTATTAGTAGCGTGGAGTCTCTGTTTAATTTTATTATAAATCCAATTTTTTTTGGACTGTGGAATACCTGTTGAATTTGAATATAATCAGAATCTAATAGTATTGTTAGATATTTATTTGATTTGATTATAATCCAAAACTAATTGTATTGTTGGATATTTATTCAATTGATTATAATATGAAACTAATCATATTGTTGGGTATCAGTTGAATTGATTATAGGGTAAAATCATGAAGATGGGTAACACTTTTTCTTGTTTTATGACAATTTATTTTTAATTTTAACAGGTTCTTCAATTTCCGACAAACAAAAGTATTTTTTTTATTTAGAATTTTACTTTACTATAAAAAAACAACTTGTGAATAATTTTGTTAGCTTTCTAGTGACTATTTTTCAAATTTGTTTTATCGAGATTTGATATGTCAATTCGGAAATTGTTTGACAGTATATTTATTAAAAATGAAGGAAAAGATAGTGAGTTATTGTTTCCCATAACAATGTATCCATTATTAAACTTTTGTTTTTGACAAATGAAACATACTACAACAATCCACAAAGACTCTATTTTGTGATGACTATAGTTTTGAATCTAACGTCCATGAATATTATAATTTCTAGAATTTTTTTAAGTTGACAAATCTGAAAAAGTTACAGATTTTAAACACATGTTTTCCTCCACTGTGTATCTATCTTAATTTTTACTTAAAAGTAAAATCTAAAAATACCATTTTGAAGAGAACAGTGTAAAGATTATGAATATAAATTTTTCATAATTTTCCACTATGTATTTTTAGAGATATAGAATTTTCATTTCATCGAATCATAATCTCACCTAAAAATATTATGGAGTGATTTTTTTATAAAATTAAATAAAATTAGATAAAAACAATGAAAATGAAAACAAATTATATCCAATGAAAGTAGATTCAATTTTAAAAGTGTTGGTATCAATTCTGAAACTAAATTCTGAGTATTTGTAGGAGTCTTCTACCTCTAAAGATGAAGTAAGATGGAGAGAATTTGCAGTTTCTTGCACACACTCCCATTTTCAGGTTTTTGGCCGAAACCTATTTTTTAACAAAACCCATTAAAAATAAATGTTTCGGCCGAAATATTTTTACTATAAGAAAATAATTCATCCAAAAATCATTGTACATGAATTCCAAGGGCACGGTTAAATTTGGCGTGCAAATTTTCGGCCGGAAAAGGATTCAGCCGAAAAAAATCCTAGCAACATTTTTTTGGCCAAAAGTTTACTGCTAGGAATTTTTTAGACCCGATTGTCATGAAAGTGTTACCCATTTTCATGATTTTACCCTATAATTATAATCTAATTGTATGATTGGGTCACTTTTTGAATGATACATTAAATCTGATTTTCATATTGTTGGGTCTCTATTTGTATTTTCAAATTTAATGTATAGATTGGGTATCTATCTAAGTTAATCATGGATCCAAATTTAAAAATTTTGTTGAATTCCTAGTGGATTTCCATATACAAATCTTCCTCAAGGTTTATTTCACTCACATTTTTGAATATTTTGCTCCATATATAATATGTTCCTCAACTTGAATCGAAGGTTTGGAGTCACTAGAAGATGAGACTATTTTTATAAAATACAAGTCTTAAACACACGCCCGTTGTGTATCTAATTCTAATACCTAGAGGAATTTCATTATGATCTTGATGATCTTACTTATGAAATTTCAATGTTTGGTGACGTGGTAGCATGAATCTAGTTCCAATTGGACAATTTTTTACTCTCTATATTGGTGGATTTTTCACCATGAGCAAGTGGATTTGCGTGGGGTAATTCTTGGATCCATCCTAGATCCTTGATCACATTTGTATGTTCAATTAATAATCAATATTGTCCTTGTTATTAACTATAGAGAACCTGACTTCTAGGTAAGTTTCATAGTTGAATTTTTAAGGCTTGGGTATTGTTACTTATGCACCACCACACATTGAATGGTTGGGAGTAGATATCAATGGTATAACTCGAAATCATCGGTAGATCACTTTCGGTTGAGTAAGTTCTTCCAGGGAAAGACTGTTGGAGGTCATCGTAGTTTCCTTCCCCAAGTTCGCATTTATTTAAGAGTCATGATTATCTAGTTCTCATCTAGATATTTGGATTATCCTTTCACTATAGAAATCCGATTGTTTGAGTTATTTCACAAAATGACTTCTTTAGAGAACACAAGTCTTATACTAAGAGTGGTATTAATGTAGAAAACTTTGGTTGACTACTCTCAATTACTGTAGGTAATTCAATGTCATATGACTATCAAATAGTTGATATTACATATATGTCTTGGACCTAATGGTCGTATTAACAATTCTCTTGTTAAGAGAAAATGAAATTATGTTGAGTATTTTTATTTATCTTTTTATAGGAATTAAATTTATTATTTAGTTCAAAACTCCTTGTTTTGAATTATTTTTTTATTAAGACTTGAATTAATGATTAGATTAATTGCTATATTTTACATTCCAAATTTTGATTGTAAGTTTGGAGTGATTATGAAGTCCTTATAGGATATTCATATATATTCTCGTGGTACATTTGTTTGGATAGTAAAAATATTTGTAGCTATGTGAATTCCTAAAGGAAAGAAAGATCGTTTATGCTGAGTATGAATTATTGTAGTAATGTTAGAGAGTAGGTAATTTCTTCTTGGTTTTAATAAATAATTATCTTGTATTCTTATAGAGTTGGTTGATTGTGTAGGTATTGAATAATAAATGTTACACCTAGGGAATAAGTTTTTGTTAATGATGAATAATAAATATATGATGGTATTCATAAGAGAAGTTATATTATCTAGATGAAGAATAATTATTGTGATTTGATCTTTAAAAGAAGGAAACCTTGTCTAGTATAATGAGTAATTGAATGTTTTAAATTGTGTTATAACCAAGTACCTTATTGTTACTTGAGTCTTGAGTTTAGTAATGATTGGATATGGGAATAGATAACTGCTTGTTCGTAAGAATAGTCATTGGTCCTGAGACCTTAAATGGTCAACATCAATTGGATGAATTATGAACTTGAGCATTGATTATGTGTCTTGGAGGTCCTAACCTTGCAGGGTAGGTTGGACGGATAGACATTATTTTGCACTACTTATTATTATGTTTATCTATTAGTAGATTGATGTTGTTCAATATTTTTCCTAAAGTGATGTGGATGAGAAAATTAAAGTGTAAAGTGGACGTATGTATTTGTCATGTATCAGTTGTTCTAAATGTTGTTGTTAAAAAAAAAATTACCATTGTATTTACTTACCTATTTTATGTCATGACAGAGGGGATATTACTTATGGTATCAAAGTGGGTTCAACCCTATGAAAATCGAGCATTATGACTTCCGTTGAGTTAAAATAAATTACTAAATGTAACGATCCTCCTTGTTATGACGAAAACCTCTTATAACAAGTGCAAATTTTTTTTTTTTGTGTGTGTGTGTACAAGGGTAACAAGACATTATACTCTGGGCCACCACATGACGACGAATCATGACACATACAACTACGATAGCAACATAAGGATCTAAGACGCATATCAACATCTGTCAGCAATGAACAACAATCAACCGACAAAATAATAAGACTGACTACCCGCCCATCCTACCTTGCAATGGTTAGGACCTCCAAGACACATACGCAATGCTCAAGCCCAGGTTCCCATCGATTTTAACCATTTAAGGTCTCAAGGCTGACGACTGCTCTGAGGAACATGGAGGTGTCTGCATCCTGCACGACACAAGCAGACCAAGCAACAAAATGATTACAACCAAGTACAACAATAATTAATGAACAACCACGACCTCTATGGAAACCACAAATCCGAAGGACTCTGAGAACAACCAACCATCATTAGGACAATTCATTATCCATGACTTGATTAGCATTAAATACCGATTCATTACTCCCTTAAATTTCCATTAGTTTACTAGTTGCCAAATATACCCTTAAAAATAATGTAAAATCAATTAATTGCATTTCCCCATTACTAAATCATAATGACTAATTGTACTTAGTTTAAAGACATTGCATTTTTATATATTAACAAATTCGACAAGTTTCAACAACATTACCATAAAATGATAACAACATTATTTCTCTTTTTTTACAATAACTTTGCAAATAAAATATCAATCACATTACATCTTGGCCTTACATTAAGTTATAAATATAGAAGATATAAAGGATAAATATAAAAGATAATAAAAATGTGATAAATATATCAACACATAATTGCAATAAAATTTAACATTTATTTTATGTATGTAGAAACATACCCCCTTTTTTTCATGTATATATATATATAAGATAAACCCATGAGTAGGCAACAATCCTTCATTGATTAAAGTCATGGCATTGACATTAATACGGTTAAAAAATGAAGCTTTCCTTCATTTGGTATATGTAACCAGATATTATATTTTGTACAAAAACTTCTACAAGACAATAATCTATTTTTAACATTAGGCATCAAAACAAAATAACCAATTTGTATAACACTGTGAAGATCCTTTCAATATTCATAACATTCCTCTTCATCTCTTAAATAATAAAAAGGCATTTCTTTTTCCATTACTTCTTATAATTAGCAACTGAAGATAGTAATTAGTAATTAAATACTTTTCATCTCTAAATTTAATATTAATAAGGAGACATTCCTTTTTCAACTACTTTTAATTAGCATCCTAAGTCAGTAATCATTATTTCTTATCGAACCATAAATAGGTGAAGACAGAAAAGGGTAAATGAAGGCGGATGTCAAGGGGGAGCTGTTCAAGGCAGCAGTGACTGTGGTTAGGGGTTAAAGAAATTCACCTTTACTTTAATCAACGTACTTGAATGCTAATATCTGTGCTAACTAGTCAAGAATATCTTTTGCCAGAAATGTAAGAGCTGTCAAAAAATAGGAGATCGCCAATTAAAGTGCATGTGACTATGGGCATCCTAGTGGAAAGTATTAATGCGTTGGTCAAGCCATCCATAAATGCATGAGGAGGTCATCGCAAGGTAAGGGTGGATGCGCATAGAGAAATAGGATAAGTCTCCACTCTGAAAATTGAAGACCCCGAAAGGTTATGTACATATTTTTTTTTTTTTTTAAAACAACTAACGTCCTGAAGAAGCCTTGGGCAAATTTCATGGAATAAACTAACTTTTTTAGTACTGTGAATCTGCTTGGTGGCTAGGTAACAAACTTTGCATGATCTGAAAAGTTTGTATGATCATATATATCCAAATAAATTATAACAACTACTTTCAAAAAGATAGAATTAGAATAGCAAATTGAAGTTCATTGCAGTTAGTTATCAATTTATTTATTTTTCAATCAGATGAAGAGTAAGTTATTAGCAACTTCAATAAAACAATTTGAATTTACGTTTAGATGTAAATGTCCATTAGTGACTACAAAGTACAATAATATAAGTGAACATCGAGGGTGTTATGAGCATCTCCACCAAAATTTCAATTGAAAAAATAAGTACGATGATCTAAGTGTACATTGGGAGTGAACAAACATCTTGACAACTGCAAAAATAAAGGAGTAAGAGTGTCGATTGGGAGTGCCAGAAGTGTAACAGTAATCCTATTTTCTCCTCAATCAACCACACAGCAGGTGGGACAAGTGGGAAATTCATATAAGGGAAAGGAATTCACTAGAATGGATTGCGAGAGCCAATTTTTAAAAAGAATTTTTTCCAAAGAAAATTCCATAATCAACTCTGCCAGAATGAATTCTACTGAAACAATTCACAACGTAAATGCCATGCATGAATTTGACAGAGCTCAATTTTACATGAACTGTTACACCGAACGAATTGCTAGAGATGAATTATTCAGAACCAATCCTTCAAAACGAAATTGGCAGAGATAATTTTTCAGAACCAATCTTTCAAAACGAATTTGCCAGAGATGAATTGTTCAGAACCAATCTTTCAAAACAAATTGGCAAGAGATGAATTATTCAGACCCAATCCTTCAAAATGAAATTGCCAAAGATAAATTTTTCAGAACCAATCTTTCAAAACAGAATTGTCAGAGATCAATTTTTCAGATCCAATCTTTCAAAACGAAACTACCAAAACAAGGATGAAATGCCAAAACAATTTCGCCATTACACCCATCAAGGAACGACTTCAAATTTTTATTCATCTATTTAAATAACATAGATAAATAACTTTATTAATAGGGGTAAGTAACAACAATAAAATATTTCATCATCTCACAAATAATGGAGGTAATTAACTTTATTAACAGAGGTAAGTAACAGCGGTAATTTTTTTATTATTATGAGGTTCTTCAATAGCTTATTAGTTGTAATTCATACCCAAGAAACCTATAGAATATAAAGCAGTACATGATTTGCAACAATAATACTGTATCGCATGAGAAATTTTAAATATAAACCACATCTACAGCAGTTACAATTGTAATCGCTGAGTAAATAAATAAAAATAGCCAAACAATCCATTTACCCCGATATACCGATCCCAACATAAGTCGTAATGCATTATAATCTACTAAAATACAAATCATACCGTTGCCTTATCGCCCGCTTCGAATGACGTCAGCACGCTCCATGCCGCTCCCGCTCGTCGACCGTCGAGTCTACATCGATACCTCCAAGCCAACGCTAGGGGTAATCTACTTCCCCCTTAGACACCCGAGCTGCAAAGGGGCCACACACTATCTACATGGTACGTCTAGCTCCCAGCTCGCCTCGCAAGGCCGAGCTACCACTCCTATCCAAGATGAGAAATCACAACTCCCCACAAGTAAATCAATCAAGTCACTAATCCGATAGCGTAACGTTACGCTAACAGTTGATCCCCCCTTCCTTCTCCTTCCTCTCTTTTATAAAGTTTTAAAACTTCCAAACTTTCCCTAAATCTCATTTTATTTAAGTTTTAATAAAAATCTTCTAATAATTCTCCTTTCTACAAGTGTTGTCCATCCCCCACTTTCCTCCAATAATTATTTTCTTTAAATTAATAATCATCTCATTTCCCTCACCCACCTAGAGTTACTCCTAAATTTACTCCTAGGTGTCCCTAGATTCCCTTACAGGTTTTAAATACTTTCCCTAAAAAGAAGTTGCTAATTTAGTTCAATTTAGAAGGTTCTTGATTGCAAATTCATTACTAAGTTGACTTCGCTTTTTACCTCAAGTTCCTCTCTTTCCCTTATTATGTTACCTCCATTCCCTAGTTTCCTAAATTTTATATTTCCTTCTTTCCCCTTTTTATTAGAGCCAAAATGACAGTTGCGCAATTTACCATCTTTTCCTTTTATTATTAATTTAATATCTTTTTACACTTTCACAAGTTAAATAATTAATTTCTTCTTTACTTTTGATATCCACAGATTTTATTTAAGTTCTTACTTTGTTCATTTTACCCAAAAATATAGAAGTCCATAATTATTACTTAAGTGGTTTTTATTTTAAACTCTATCATTTTATTTTTACAGAGATATTTTCTTAAGGGTAGACAAAACTTTACCCCTAACAAAGTTTTAGACTTAGGATTTAGATTCTGGACTGGGCGACATTTTAATTAGGGAAGTTGTTTTAAAATTTCATAATGAGATATTTGTCTTCGGGCCATCTAGGTTCATTCCTTTATCATCATCAACATGACGTGCCCTTCAAGATGCACTCCATGCTCCAAGGGTTCCACTCGCCTCTTGTGTTTCTTTTGTGCGACGTGCCCTTCAGGACACACCACGTGCTCCAAGGGTGCCACTCACTTCTTTTATCTCTTTTGTGTGACATGCCCTTCAGGATCCACCACGTGCTCCAAGGGTGCCACTCGCCTCCTGACTGATTGGTAGAAATCAATAACCCCAGAAGTCAACACTCCTCCAGGTGAACTTGTGGGAGACTAAGGGATTCTAAGGAATAAGGCCCCCGCCTTATTGTGTGCCCCTTAGAATCATCGCAAGTGACTATCACAGTCTGCCCTCATGGCATTGTGGGTCCTCTCGAACTAGGTAATCGTTAACCTACAGTTCGAGCCATGGTGAGAGTGCTAGTAGGTTGTGGCAGGGCTGTTGTCCACACCTCTCCCTCAACCTCTCTGGTAGTCGTGTGTGGCCCCTTTAATCCATATGTGAATCTGGTCAGAAATCTATTGTCAGCCTGCATCATCAACAATCATGTCAGACATGTCCACATCATATCATCTAATCAAATGTACGAAAATCACAGTAAAACAATCAAACACCAATAGCACACTCCCTGACTCAATCCAGAGTCCAAGGGTTCCATCAATGCCTCTGCATCCTCAAGGTCCAAAACCCTGCACACTCAGTAAAACTGAGTCAATAGCACTTGTCTATGTCAATGCAGTAAAACATCATGTCATCTATCATAACACATCATAATCAAGGACAAATGTTTTAATATCATACTAGTCTGGATCACTTGCAAGCAAGTGTCCTTAAAGAATAAGTTTTCTCAGTGCGCCAGAGCGGGATGTTACATACAACCCCTCTTGGTCTAAACTTCGTTCCAAATTTTCATGGTATACGTGCCGAAATAAGTGTATCATAGTATCATAAGTCTATCTATCAAACAAAAATGGAAAATGCTGGCGCATATCATATGCATCCTCCCAGGTCACCGAGTGAGGACTATAATTGTCCCACTGGACCTTGACCTGATCTACCATTCGACATCGTAACTGTCAAATGCGATGATATAATATGCGGACTGGCTCAACCATGAGTGATCCCTCATACGATACTTGCAAGGATCTCATGTCAACCACATGTGTAGGATCACTGATGTAATGTCTCAAAACCGATACATGAAAAATATCGTGCATACGCCTCAAAGAATCAGGCAAGGCTAGTTGATAGGCCACGAGCCCCTTTCTCTCCACAATCTTGAAAGGTCCTATGAACCTGGGAGAGATTTTAGCTCCCTTCCTAAAATTGATTTAATTCTTATGCGATTTAACCTGTAAGAAGACTCGATCACTGACCTCATAACTACGGTCGACTCGGTGCGCATCGGCATAACTCTTTTGTCAATCCTGCGCTTCTTTAATCCTTTGTCTTATGGTTTGCATTTTCTCTTCCATTTCTTGGATCGCTTATGGTCCCACCAGGACCCTATCCTCAAGTCGATCCCAACTCAAGGGCGTCTGACACTGTTGCCCGTAAAGAAACTCGAAAGGCACCATCTTAATGGTGCTCTGGTAACTATTATTGTAAGAAAACTCTACTAGTGGCAAGAATCTTCCCAATGATTTTGTTGGTCCATCACGTACATGCGCAACATGTCCTAAAAGGTTTGGTTCATTTGTTCAGTCTTCCCATCAGTCTCTGGGTGATACGCAACACTAAAGTTAAGTTGGGTTCCCAAGGCCTCTTGGAAACTCGTCCAAAATTGTCTGGTAAACACCGATCCTCGATCGGATATAATCTTCTTAGGCATGCCATGCAGCCTCACAATCTCACTGATGAAAACTCTAGCTATGTTGGGTGCCTGATACAACACACGCATAGGAATAAAGTGATTACTCTTCATCAGAGTGTCCACTACTACAAAAATTGAGTCATGTCTCCTTGCCATTAGTGTCAATCCAACAAATAAAATCCATCAAAATAACCTCCCATTTCGATTCCGGAATGTCATGTGGTTGAAGTAATCCTGCTGGGTGTCTATGTTCAGCCTTTACTTGCTGACATTTGAGGCATCTAGCCATGTAGTTGACTATGTCTGCCTTCATTCCCTTCCAAAAGAATAAGGGCTTAAGGTCTGCCCTCATCTTCGTGACTCCCGGGTGAGCCATGTAAACTACTCTATGAGCCTTGCTCAGGATCAACATCCTCAACTCGTCGTTTGGTGATACGTAAATCCAAATTTTAAACCTCAATAACCCATCACTATCAAATGAAAATTCCGCATATCATGGTACCATAATTGTGTTTTGTCCAATAAAACCCTCGACCTCTTTGTACCAGTCATCGTCATGCTGTAAAGTGAGAATATTCTGACGTAGATTCATCTAAAGAGGCACCACTAAGAAGATGTGTGGTCTCTGACTCAAAGCATCAACGACTCGGTTCATTGTTCCCTTTATGTAAGTAATCTCAAAGTCGTACTCACTAAGCAACTTCGACCAACATTGTTGTCATACGTTCAGGTTGCTTTGCGTAAAAATGTGTTGCAGTCCACAATGATCAGTCTTTAGTTCAAATTTTTTTCCAACAAGGTAGTGCCTCCAAACCTTCAAGGCATATACGATGGATAATAACTCCAAATTGTGTGTCGCATAGTTCTCCTCATGCCTTCT
This sequence comes from Picea engelmannii, assembly GCA_009831015.1. Lineage (NCBI taxonomy): Eukaryota > Viridiplantae > Streptophyta > Pinopsida > Pinales > Pinaceae > Picea > Picea engelmannii. The sequence continues at coordinate 774,693 of ML783737.1, forward strand.
TAGTTTCCTCGAAATATAAGCAATCACTCGTCTGTCTTGCATCAAGACTCTGCCTAAACCTTCCTTGGATGCATCTGTCCATACCAAGAAGTCCATGTCCATGTTAGGGACCTTTAGTATCAGTGTTGTCATCAACAACTCTTTAAGCCTCTGAAATGCTTCCGCGCATTTCTCGGTCCAAACAAACTTTTTGTTTTTCTTCTGCAATTCTGTGATCATATTTGCTATCTTCGAAAATCCCTCAACAAACCATCGATAGTATCCTGCTAAACCCATAAAGCTACACACTTCCATGACATTCGTCAGCGCAGGCCATTCCATAATAGTCTCGACTTTGGCTAGATCCACGACAATACCTTTGCCGGAGATGACATGCTCTAAGTAGTGAATCCTCGATTGATAAAAAGAGCATTTGGACAACTTCCCATACAATTTGTACTCTCGTAGAGACTGTATTACTAAGCGCAAGTGCTTGTCATGCTCCTCCGTCGTGCGAGAGTAGATCAAAGTATCGTCAATGAATAATTGGATGAACTTGTCCAAGTACTCACGGAACACACCGTTCATCAAACTCATAAATACCCCTGGGGCATTTTTCAGTCCAAACAGTAAAATAGTAAACTCATAGTGTCCAAACCTCGTCTTAAAGGTGGTCTTAGGGACGTCATCCTCCTTGATCCGCAACTGGTGATACCCTGAACGCAAATCAATCTTGGAGAAAACCGTCGCACCCTTCATTTGATCGAACAGATCATCAATTATCGACAAGGGATACTAATTCTTGATCATGGCCTTGTTTAGTTGACAGTATTTGATGCAAATCCTGCATGATCCATCCTTATTTTGTATGAAAATAACCAATGCACTCCATGGTGACACACTAGGATGTATCAGTCCCAGGTCTAGCAACTCCTTCAGTTGCATTTTCAACTCTTGTAACTCCAGGGTGGACATTCGATAAGGCGTTCTTGCTATCGGTTCAATCCCTGGTTTTAGTTCTATGGTAAAATCCAAATCTCTCTCCGACAGCATCCCAGGTAACTCCTCCGGGAATATGTCCGCAAACTCTCTCACCACCGAAAGGTGTTTTAGACCTTCCGCTACTCCCTTCTCATTTAATGCAAGGATTGCATAAAGATTGCACCCCTTGCGCATACTCTTCCGTAACTATAAGGAAGAGACAAACCTCAGGGAAACTCCCTGGTTCCATCCTACAATAACATGCCTCTATCCTTCATTTTCGACCAAGCTCAATTGTTTTTTGTTACAGTTGAGTATGGCCTCATGAGATTCCAACCAATCCATACCAATCACAACATCATAAGATCCTAGGTTTGTGATGTATAGGTTGACCCTTGTGACAAACTCTCCCAGGTTAAGGGCACAGCCCATAACCTTTTCTCCAACCTTCTGTTTGTCTCCTAAAGCCATCTCTATGAAGCTAAACTCATCCTGTTCGACTGCCTTTACCTTAATCCTTTTTAGCGTTGCACCAGAAATGAAACTCTCGGTAGCACCGGGATCTATCAAAATACTAAGGTTTCGGTCAGCAATAGTACCTATCGTCTTGAGCATAGTCGATTGGTTCTCTGTCTGGAGGTTATTCACCACTGCATGAATTCGATGGGCCTTGCCCATATCTCCCACGGTAGTGGGTCTTGCTGATCTGGATGCTCGGGTTCTCTCCACAGGATAATCACACTGGTAGTGTGTCTCCCCACACGTCCAACACCCCTTGTTCGGCCCAGTAGTCCTGGTACCCGAAGTAGAAGATGATGGACCACTAGCCTGGTACCCTGATCTATTATGCTAAAGAGGCCTAAACTACTACTGTTGCGGGTGATGTTGTTGCTGATGTTGTGGTCCCCGATAAGGGGTCCGCTGCTGAGGTGGCGGTCCCTGGGGTGTAGTGAAAGTGGATCCCCTCTAGAAGCCACAATATCCTAGCGTATGTCTCACTGGTGTCTGGTGTTGCTGTGTTCCAGATGGGACCTGCCCTGCTGGTCTCGCTGGAGTCCTAGTCTGACCCCCACTGATAATATCCTCCTTGACTATGAGGACCTTCTGGACAACATCGTGCAAGGTTTGAGGCATCAAAATCCTAACCTTTGCATGCAGGCTATCATTAAGGCCGAATACGAACCTATTTACCTTAAGTTTCTCAGTGTTAAGGTGTGAAGCATACTGTAGCAGCTCCATAAAACGTGCCTCGTACTCAGGCACCATATGAACTCCCTATCATAAGGTGTTGAAATCATTGAGCTGACGCTCAATCAATTCCTCTGAAAGGTACCTCTCTTGGAACCGTTCCTCGAACAGTTCCCATGACACATCTTCAACGGCCATGTTCAGCTATGGTAGGAGAGTCTTCCACCATAGAAGAGTGCTCCCCTTTAGTTGAAATACCTCCATGCGTACCTTCATGTTGGAGGTATAATTGCGAAGTGCGAAGCACATCGCCATGTTCTCCAACCATGCCTCGGTGGATGCATCATCTGGGGCACCAAAGAAATCGAGAAATTTGAACTTCTTGAGTTCACGGTTAATGCTACCAGTAACGGCTGGTGTGCACGGTGGAACCTCAGTGGGTACTAGCGTCATTGCCTCATATTTGTCCAAGCGGCTAATCGGTGCCTTGGACATGCGCTGGAAGGATCTCATCATCCCGACAACATCACCAACTGCTATCTACTCCTGTCTGAGAACCTGCTCGTCTCCTTGGGGGTTAGACCCCTCAGGTGTGGATGCTACTGGAGGCATTGTGCCTCCTCCCCTAGCAACCCGTCGTCTGCATCCATGACGTCCTCTAACCATGATTACCTACATGCACAAAATCAACTCAATTAGCAACAATATAATCAAATCATGTCAATGAAATCCGTAGCAATCCGAAGTCACGGATTGAACCCGCTCTCATGCCATATGTAACGATCCTCCTCGTTATGACGACAACCTCTTATAACAAGTGAAAAAAAAAAAAATTGTGTGTGCACGTGTGTACAAGGGTAGAAAGACATTATACTTTGTGCCACCACATGACGACGAATCATGACGCATACAACTGCGATATAAACATAAGGATCTAAGACGCACATCAACATCTGTCATCAATGAACAACAATCAACCGATAAAATAATAAGACTGACTACTCGTCTGTCCTACCCTGTAATGTTTAGGACCTCCAAGACGCATAAGCAACACTCAAGCCTAGGTTCCCATCGATTTTAACCATTTAAGATCTCAGGGCTGGCGACTGTTCTAAGGAACATGGAGGTGTCTACATCTCACCCGACACAAGAAGACCAAGAAACAAAATGATTACAACCAAGTACAACAATAATTAATGACCAACCACGACCTCTACGGAAAGCGCAAATCTGAAGGACTCCAACAACAACCAACCATCATTTGGACAAGGCATTATCCAAGACTCAATTAGCATTAAATATCGATCTGTTACTCCCTTTAATTTCCATTAGTTTACGAGTTTCCAAATCTACACTTAAAAATAATGTAAAATCAATTAATTTCAATTCCCCATTATTAAATCATAATGACTGATTGTACTTAGTTTAAAGACATTGCATTTTTATATGTTAACAAATTCGACAAAATTTCAACAACATTAGCATAAAATGATAACAACATTATTTCTCTTTTTTTACAATAACTTTGCAAATAAAATATCAATCACATTACATCTTGGCCTTACATTAAGTTATAAATATACAAGATATAAAGGATAAATATAAAAGATAATAAAAAGTTGATAAATACATCAACACATAATTGCAATAAAATTTAACATTTATTTTATGTATGTAGAAATATACCCTCTTTTTTATCATGTATATATCTATAAGCTAAACCCATGAGTAGGCAACAATCTTTCATTGATTAAAGTCATGGCATTGACATTAATACAATTAACAATAATGCTTTTCTTCATTTGGTATATGTAACCAAATATTATATTTTGTAAAAAAACATCTACAAGACAAGAATCTATTTTTAACATTAGGCATCAAAATAAAATAACCAATTTGTATAACACTGTGAAGATCCTTTCAATATTCATAGCATTCCTCTTCATCCCTTAAATAATAAAAAGGCAATTCTTTTTCCATTACTTCTTATAATTAGCAACTGAAGACAGTAATTAGTAATTAAATTCTTTTCATCTCTAAATTTAATATTAATAAGGAGGCATTCCTTTTTCAACTACTTTTAATTAGCATCCTAAGGCAGTAATCATTATTTCTTATTGAACCATAAATAGGTGAAGACATAAAAGGGTAAATGAAGGCGGATGTCAAGGGGGAGCCATTTAAGGCAGCAGCGATTGCGGTTAGGGGTTAAAGAAATTCATCTTTACTCTAATCAACATACTTGAATGTTAACATCTGCACTAACCAGTCAAGAATATCTTTTGCCAGAAAGGTAAGAGCTATCAGAAAATAGGAGATCGCCACTTAAAGCACGTGTGACTGTGGGTGTCCTGGTGGAAAGGATTAATGCGTTGGTCAAGCCATCCATAAATGCATGAGGGGGTCGTCGCAGGGTAAGGGTGGCTGCGCGTAGAGAAATAGGATAAGTCTCCACTCTAAAAATCAAAGACCCCGAAGGGTTATGTACATATTTTTTTTAAGAAAACAACTAATGGCCTGAAGAAGCCTTGGGCAAATTTCATAGAATAAAATAATTGTTTTAGTACTATGAGTCTACTTGTTGGTTAGGTAACAAACTTTGCATGATTGGCAGAGTTTGTATGATTGTATATGTCCAAATAAATTATCACAACTACTTTTAGAAAGATAGAATTAGAATAGCAAATTGAAGTTCATTGCAGTTAGTTATCAATTTATTTTTTTTTCAGTCAAATGAAGAGTAAGTTATTAGCGACTTCAATAAAACAATTTGAATTTATGTTTATATGTCAATGTCCATTAGTGACTACAAATTACAATGATATAAGTGAACATCGGGGGTGTTATGAGCATCTCCACTAAAATTGCATTTGAAAAAATAAGTACGGTGATCTGAGTGAACATTGGGAGTGAACGAACATCTTGACAACCGCAAAAATAAAGGAGTAAGAGTGTCTATTGGGAGTACCAGAAGTGTAACAATAATCCCATTTTCTCCTCAATCAACCATGCAGTAGGTGAGGCAAGTGGGAAATTTGTATAAGGGAAACGAATTCGCCAGAACGGATTGCCAGAGCCAATTTTTAAAAAGAACTTTTACCAATGAAAATTCCATAATCAACTCTGCCAGAATGAATTCTATTGAAACAATTCACAACATAAATTCCATGCACGAATTTGACAGAGCCCAAGTTTACAGGAACCGTTTCACCGAATGAATTGCTAGAGATGAATTATTCAGAACCAATCCTTCAAAACAAAATTGCCAGAGATAATTTTTTCAGAACCAATCTTTCAAAATGAATTTGCCAGAGATGAATTATTCAGAACCAATCTTTCAAAACAAATTGGCCAAAGATGAATTATTCAGAACCAATCCTTCAAAACGAAATTGCCAGAGATAAATTTTTCAGAACCAATCTTTCAAAACGGAATTGCCAGAGATGAATTTTTCAGATCCAATCTTTCAAAATGAAACGAATTCAAATTTTTCTTTATCTATTTAAATAACAGAGGTAAATGAATTTATTAACAGAGGTAAGTAACATAAGTAAAAATTTTATTATCATGAGGTTCTTCAATAGCTTATTAGTTGTAATTCATACCCAAGAAACCTATAAAATATAAAACTGTACATGATTTACAACAATAATACTATATCGCATGAGAAATTTTAAATAAAAACTACACCTACAACAGTTACAATTGTAATCACCGAGTAAATAAATAAAAATAGTCAAACAATCCATTTACCCCGATATACTGATCCCAGTATAAGTCATAATTCATTCTAATCTACTAAAATACAAATCATACTATTGCCTTATCGCCCACCTCGAATGACGTCTGCGCGCTTCGTGCTGCTCCCACTAGCCAACTGTCGAGACTACACCGGTACCCCCCAACCAACACTAGGGGTACTTTGCTTCCCCCTTATTCCCTCGAGCTGCAAAGGGGCCACACACTATCCAGATGGTACATATAGCTCATATCTCACCTCATAAGGCCGAGCTACCTCTCCTATCCGAGCTGGGAAATCCCAACTCCCCACAAGTAAATCAGTCAAGTCACTAATCCCACAATGTAACGTTATGTTAACATTCAATCCCCCCCTTCCGTCTCATTCCTCTCTTTTATAGAGTTTTAGAACTTCCAAGCTTTCCCTAAATCTCATTTTATTTAAGTTTTAATAAAAATCTTCTAATAATTCTCCTTCGTACAAGTGTCGTCCATCCCCCACTTTCCTCCAATAATTATTTTCTTTAAATTAATAATTGTCTCATTTCCATCACCCACCTAGAGTTACTCCGAAATTTACTCCTAGGTGTCCCTAGATTCCCTTAGAGGTTTTAAATACTTTCCCTAAAAAGAATTTGCTAATTTAGTTCAATTTAGAAGGTTCTTAATTGCAGATTCTTTATTAAGTTGACCTCGCTTTTTACCATAAGTTCTCCTCTTTCCCTTATTATGTGACCTCCATTCCCTAGTTTCCTAAATTTTATATTTCCTTCTTTCCCCTTTTTATTAGAGCCAAAATGGCAGTTGCGTAATTTACCCTCTTTTCCTTATATTATTAATTTAATGTCTTTTTACACTTTCACAAGTTAAATAATTAATTTCTTCTTTACCTTTGATATCCACAGATTTTATTTAAGTTCTTACTTTCTTCATTTTACCCAAAAATTAAGAAGTCCACAATTATTACTTAAGTGGCTTTTATTTTAAACTTTATCATTTTATTTTTACAGAGATAGTTTCTTAAGGGTAGACAAAATTTTACCCCTAACAAAGTTTTAGACTTAGGACTTAGATTCTGAACTGGGTGACATTTTAATTAGGGAAGTTGTTTTAAATTTTTGTAATGATAAATTTGTCTGTGGGCCATCTAGGTTCATTCCTCTATCATCATCAACATGGCATGCCCTTCAGGACACCCTACGTGCTCCAAGGGTTCCACTCACCTCTTGTGTTTCTTTCGAGCGACATACCCTTTAGGACGCACCATGTGCTCCAAGGGTGTCACTCACCTCTTTTGTCTCTTTTGTGTGACGTGCCCTTTAGGATGCACCACATGCTCCAAGGGTGCCACTCTCCTCTTGCCTGATTGGTTGACATCATTAACCCCTGGAGTCAACACTCTGCTAGGCGAACTTGTGGGAGACTAAGGGATTCTAAGGAATAAGGCCCCCACCTTATTACGTGCCCCTTAGAATCATCACGAACGACTGTCGCAGTCTGCCCTCGTGGCATCGTGGGTCCTCTTGAACTAGGTAATCGTTAACCTACAGTTCAAGCCACAGTGGGAGTGCTAGTAGGCTGTGGTAGGGCTATTGTCTACACCTCTCCCTCCACCTTTGTGGTAGTCGTGTGTTGCCCCTTTACTCCATATATGAGTCTAGTCGGCAAGCTATCGTTAGCCTGCATCATCAACAATTATGTCAGACATGTCCACATCATATGATCTAATCAAATGTACTAAAATCATAGTAAAAAAATCAAATCCCAATAGCACACTCCGTGACTCGATCCGAAGTCCAAGGGTTCCGTCGATGCCTCTAGATCCTTAAGGTCCAAAACCCTGCACACTCAGTAAAACCGAGTCAATAGCACCTGTCTATGTCAATGCAGTAAAACATCATATCATCTATCATAATGCATCATAATCAAGGACAAATGTTTTAATATCATAATAGTCCAGATCACTTGCAAGCAAGTGTCCTCAAAAAATAACTTTTGTCATTACGCCAAAGCGAGATGTTACAATAAAATATGTATCCATAATTAATTTTGAAATTTTCCCATGCACGTAATCATGGTTAGAGGATATAGGGGAGGTAGATGATGGGGTACTAAAAGAAGAGGTGTGACACCTATGATAGTATCCACACTAGAGGGATCAAACCCTCAGGGAGATGATCAGATGACTGAATAGGAGCAGGTTGATGTGGGAGATGTGGTAGGTATGATGACATCCTTCTAGAGGATATCAAAGGCATTGATCAACCACCTAGATCGATATGAGGGTAGAGTGTATGTTCCCAATGAGGGTTCACCACGCGCTCCAGTTGGTAGTAGTAGTATGCACAAAGAACTTGAGAAAGTGAATTTTCCTGAGTTTTAGGGTGCCCTGGATGACGTAGATGTCGAGGCATGGTTGGATAACATGGAAATCATCTTCGCACTTCATGATTACACCTTCAACATGAAGGTCCGCATGGTGTTTTTCCAATTGAAAGGGAGTGATCTAATTTGGTGGAAGACACTCCTACCTCAACTAAACATGGTCGTCGAAGACGTGTCATGGGAGTTGTTCGAGGAATGGTTTCGGGAGAGTTATTTTTCCAAGGAATTCATTGAGTGTCAACTTAGTGAGTACAACGCCTTATGATACGGTGGTCATACGATAACAGAGTATGAGGTTAGGTTCATAAGATAAGAAATAATATTTTGATCAATGTTATGTACACTAGTTTTAAGTTACAGGTTGTCAGTACTAACAGAATCAATTGTAATGCTTAAATCCAAAGTTTAAACAATGACAGACTTAAACATGGAAAATTGCACTATTAATTCAACTGTCGAGTCTTGTTAAATACACCTCTGTCGAGTCTTGTTAAATACACCTTGGAATGAGATATGACTTGGCACATTGTGTATTTGAGAATTCTCATCATTAAATGACAATAATTCTAGTTGTAATCTTTTGTCCCTTCTAGTGTGAAGTTGAGATATCTATTGGCACTTAAACCTAAACAAATTCTGGTCTCCGTATTTATTCTTATCTTAACCATCAGAAAACGTTAACATTTTCCATCCAACAAAATACCTATTGAGACATGAACTTTCACTTTGGTTCATGGACATGTCAGTATCTTCTTACATCATTAATTAATTGGATTTTATTTTAAGAAAAATTATTCTTAGAATTACGCACTTGATCGAATCGTCTCTTGACAGGCTGATTTGAGCTTAGTAGTGGAACCTTAGGTGTTCTACACTTTTATAAAAAATGCCTTATATTATTTTTCGATACAACTATAGTCTAAGTGTAATATATTTTAAATAGATATTGGTATACATTGCGTTTAATATTAAAGTTAAGTAAAATTAGGGAGTTTATCTTCTTTTCAATTGGAATAAGTCAAATCCTTGATTGTACCTAATGGCCTTAAAATTATACACTCATATACTTATTTAAACTAGGATTTGAATAGTTAAAAGATGGTATTGAAGAGTAATGGTCTTAAGAATAAATTAAAATTTTATTGAAAAGGTTACTATGATAATTACTATCGAGGATTATACTGAAGATATATATAAAGGACACATTTTGCGCAAATTAAATAAAATACATATAAAATATATATGTTTGATGTAATCACTTATGTTAAGGTTAGATAACTTGTGATTTGTGCATTTATTTATTATTATTATTTTTTTTTATCATGTATCTTAATTGTCTTGCTTATGTTATTGTCATAACGAATTTTATCTTAACTTGTTGAAAACAAATAATATATATATATATATATATATATATATATATATATATATATATATATATATATACTACTTCATTGTATCTGCTTCTTCTTATGTTGTGAATAGAGAGATGTTACACTATCCTACTCCTATCCTACACTACACTGGTTGAAAATGAACTATGTGAAATCATAATTCCAATGTAGGCATCCATATAGATCCAAACCTACAATCACATGTTCATAAAAGATTAGTAGCATAAATTGGAGTAGTAACAAACAAAAAATAGGAAAAATTAATTTATGTAAACCTTCATCCATCATGAAAAAGATAACACTTCTATTATCCATGGAAAATATAATTAAGTAATATCCCTCCAACCATACTTAAATTCTGTCATAAAATATATAATGACTATCATAAAATTGGTGTATGGATTTCATGGGGAAGTAGCATACCTAATGAGAACTATATATGAAACTTCCCTTGAATATACTTTGTGAGAGATTCTTAGTACCAATATAATTGTTACTTCAAAAGAAACGTAAAAATAATGAGGGCCTGACATAACCAACAATTTAGACCAAAGTGTCTCATTGTCTTGGCAAACCTCCCTGGGCTCATACTTCAAATAACCAACAACTTGTGATGAATTAGTGGGATCTACTAATATGCATGGACTATCCTCCACCATGGTATAATACATATCACTAAAATTATGGTGGAATCCATTAATATCATTTTTCTCAACTAATTTCTACTTGTACAACAACATTGTCTATTAATCAAGAATATAGTTGAATCAAAAGAAGATAGAGCTTGACATATGTTTGCTACATGTATTGCTTCATCCCATGTAAATGGTTCATAAGGAAAAAAACTACTAAGTTCATGAGAGGAGGTCTTATCCTCTATATATTCTACATGTACATTACCTCAATTAAGTACCTCATAAAGGTTTGGTCTTGTTGAATTTATTTGAATAGGATCATGGGTGCTTTTTTGAAGATCAAACCATAAAATATATTAACATACAAAAAATAATAAGTAGAAGAAGTAAGAAAATGAGATGCCTCTCTAGAAATAAAATCATTTTTAATAGTAATATCTTTGAATGACATGACTTCTTACATTGGAACACCTAGGTCTGATTTCATTTGTGATTCTATAAATATCACATAAGAAATTGTTCCATAATCAATCATTCTCTCCTTCAAATTACTCACCTCATTTGAGCAAGATGAAAATTTTTGTATTGGAGGTGTTATGCATTATGTGTTTATTTCTTCTCCTTGAGTGAAGTAATCAACATTGTTGTTTTGTTTTTTAAAATATGTAAACATGAAATATCTTGTAAAACATAGTCATGGTTAACAAATAGGAGAAAATCACAACATATTTAAGAACAAGAAGGCTTAACAAATGATTATGTAATTCTAATAAAACCTTCTTGATTTTTCTTATCTAAACTATAAGAGGTTATAATAGTACAACAATAATGAACAATAGAAATTAATTCCAATTTATTTAATTTTTAGGGAGAAGTCATGTTTTGTGTGTCCAAATTTTGTTCCTCAATTAACTGCTCAACATTCATGTCTTGGTCCACTAGAGAATCTGTGTTTATGGATAAATCCGTAAGTGCGGACACAAACCGATCTCCCCAGATCCACCTGGATCTGGAACAAAACGTGACAGAATATACCGCTTTCCCTAGATCTAACTATTGAATTAAATTGGAAGTGAGAAGAAGATATGTACCTTGTAATCGCTTCCTTGGACTCTATTGTGCCTTGCTTCGCTCCGGCGCTCTTGTGCGTTCAAGATCAAAACAACACAAACCAACCAAAGTGAAAGCAAATAATATATCCAATAGTTAATCTATACATATGATCAAGGAATTATGTAATAAAGTAGATCTCACTTTATGGGAAAGAAATATATCACTGTATCATATTAAATG
>ML783737.1:791290-836220 GCA_009831015.1 Picea engelmannii
TGAGGAGGTTAGGATGATCCCACTAAATCATGAAAGCGAGTAAGATCCAAACTGTTCGGATGCCACCTCACCCAAGAAGCTTCTCCTTCTAGAAAATTCGAGAAACCGTACGTTTTTCCCACGTGCTGGCATTTCCGCACCCTGGCTATATAGCAACCTGCGGAAATCGGTCATTTCCGCACCCTGGCTATATAGCAACCTGCGGAAAGTCCGCACCCTGTCTATATAGCAACCTGCGGAAATTGGTCATTTCCGCACCCTGCCTATATAGCAACCTGCGTACATTTCTTTTTATAAGGTTTTTACATAGAAAAAAGAAACTTCTTTTCTCAGGAAAAGTTCTTCTTCCTTCTCTCTTCAGGAACTCAGGCCACTGTGACCCCTCTAAAGGCAATAGATAGGTTTACATCATTAACGATCATAGGGATGACGAAAATAATGTGTAACAATCTGACCATTAAACATTATCCAAGATAGATTCATGTTGATTTTTATTAGTTAAGGATAATAAAAAATCACAAAAAAATTCAAAACAAGAGGGTTCAAGAATTGTCTTAGGGAGATAATCAATAAGATGGTATATGATGGTGACCCAAACAATTTCTTATTTAATATCTTCATTCAAACTATGATAAGAGTGTTCCACACCATAATCATGAACACATAAGTTACACTCAATTTTATCCATTCCCAAGTTAGCTATTAGATTTTCGAGAGCATGAAAAACTTATTCATCTTTCTCTGTACTTTTCTCCTCCCTCTCCTTTGATGGAATATGACAATTATAACCTGGCATAACCATCAGTGTAACCTGAAGTGTCTCATTATTATCAAGAAATCAATTCTTTGTATCAGCTACATAAAAAAATAAACTTAATTTTACTACATAAGAGATTTATTTTTCAACACTAGGAAAGACTAGGGGAATCGAATGGTGGGAGGGTACATATAACTCTTTAAAAAAACATGTTCTCTCTAATCTAGATCCCCCGTAGTGAATAAATATCCAAACATATGTTTTTCAACCAAATCATTAGTATCCTTAGCATCTACATGTGAATCCAAATCAAGATGTAAGCTAAAATCAAGGCATTAGATATATAATACATTCACTAATAGAGGGCACATCATCCAAATGAAATATAAAAAAAAATATGCATAAACCTTAAAGAAAATTCTTGTAAAGATTCATTTTTTTCTTTCCTAAGCTATATCATTTATTTACATAATCCATCATAATCATAATTATCAAAAGCATGAAAAGCTTCATGGATAAATCATTTCCATTTATGAATAGAGGCAATTGGCAATGTCTCACACCAGCTTTTAACTCATCCTTCAAAAAAAAGAGTGAAAAACCTTCATATGATACATGCATGAGTTATATTGTAAGAAACACAAAGCAAAACAAACTGAATGATACATTCAAATGCAAATGTTTCACCCTCACCATCAAATTTAACTTTTGGAAAGAGATTAAATATCTTTCTAGGAGTGGTATGATGCATAGAACCATAAATACATCTCCATATATGGATTTGGGAAGGTGTCATTAATAATAAAAAATATTCTACAATAAAGACTCCATAGGGTCAACTTGTTATTTGTCCTTCCTTCTAGTGCCATTTCATTGAAACGGGAAAAATGTTGCATGCCAACATGAGGGAGATTTTCTGATGGTAGAGACCAATAAAATCTTCTCTCATTTGCTATGGAAATATACATTGATATGTGGGTCTATTTTCCACTAAATAAATGGATTTCTCTATGAAGACATAATTGTTCATTTAATATAGTCTAAATCCTAAATGAATTCATATTCTACTATGCAAATGAAACCCTATTCTAATAGTAACAAATATCAATTGTAGGAATATAGTTATATTAATGGAAACATAAATAGTTCACATTTCATAATAAGAAACCATAGTAACACACCTATATACATATATATGACACTGAATATGAACCTACAATTGACTTCATCATCCATTCATAATTATTTCCTATAGATTCAATCGACAAAAGTGACAAATTGCTAACATCTATAGAAAACAATCAACAATCGTGCATAATTGAATCAATATACCATGAGTTATTTCTTTCTTATATTCATCATTTAGAAAGAGTTACTCAAGATTAAATACAATTAAAAGCCAAAATATTTCAAAATTTTCCTCAAGCTTAATAAAGAGTCATACAAGACCTAATTTCTCACTTCTCTAGTTACCCCATTATTGAGGGCGATATTGAATTTATAACATTTTTTTGTCGTTTCCTCTTGGAACCATTCCACTTTTGATCTTCATATCCTTTCTCTATGGCATTCATAAACTCGAGTTATGGGTTGTGGAAAAAATCGTGTCCATTATCCAAGAAAAATCATGCCTCCTCTATTTTTCAAAATTTTCAAGAATTTCAACTATCAACATGGAAACAATAGCTCTACTAACATGTTCTTCACTCCTCAAAATTTCCAACGAGCTATCGCATTCCTAATTTTTCCTTTGTAAACTTACGATATGTCTCCTAGAAGTGTACACTCTATAGCCATTCATTTCATCTCTGGGTCAATCTTGACCATTGATCTTATATTCTTAATCATTTATCCCACATACATTGTGGGAAGCTATTTCAAGTGGTTTATATTGTTTTCCCCTCCCCATGTTATTTGTATGTGGAATCAAGAGAGGTATGGAACCTTGAGCATGCGTTAATGTTTTTACCTAGAATCCAGATAAAAAATAAAGTAATAATAATAAAAACAAAAAACCTTGTACATGTATAAAAGGAATGGTAAAACCAAAAATCATAATTATGTCTGAAGGGAATGGTAAAACATGAAAATCATAATTCTCAAAATGAATATGTTCAAAATGTGAAACACGAACGAAGCTATAAATATTGAAAAGAATTCAAGAAAATGTCCTAAGGTGAAATCCCAAAATCAAATTCCTGAAGGAAAATTTCCAAAAATTCAAATGTTTGAAGGGTTTTGGGAGGAAGGAATTTTGGGGAAAACGTAGAATTTGTCTTAAGGTTAAAACATGAAATGTGAATTGCTTAAATGCTCAAAATAAAAAAGATAAAGCCCGAAATGGTTTCAGGAAGAATGAGTTTCGAGAAAAACAAAGAAGTGTCCTAGGGTGAAAACCTGAAATGGTGATTTCCCAGAATGGAAAAGCCTGAAATGGAAATTTTCAAAATGTAAATCTTGAAGAGTATGTGGGAAAATGATTTAAAATAACTTTTCTAACTTTCCTAAGGGTGAAAATCCAAAAGGTAAACCTCAAAATGTGAAATCCCAAAATATAAACACTGAAAAATAAAAATAAATAAAATAATATAAATATAAATTCATGCTTCATGAAATTTTTAAAAAATGTTGGGATTGGGAAATTAAATGATGCATAAAATAATAATAATAAATAAATAAGAACCATTTCAAAATAAAAATAAACATAAAAAAATAAAAATAAAATATAAATCTAGTTTAAAAGAAAAATAATAAATAAATATGCAATCCAAAATATACAAAGGAAAATATAGATTAACAAGAAAAAATGAGGTTGGGTTTTCAATATTGATTAATGTTCCAAATGCAGGTCAAGGTTCTATATCTAGATCAAGGTTTTTCACACAGAAATCTGGGAAATCTAAGAAAGACACATTATGAAAATGTTTGGATGTTTGTATTTTTCGATGTCAAAGATTCACATAAAGTGTATTCCCTTGAAAAAAATCTAGATGTCTAGATGGAATGTCTAGTATGATAGGTCAACATGCCATAGAATGTGACAATGCATTCTACAACTCGTGCTCATTAGAATAAGTAATATAGAATGTACAAGTGGTAACTCTTGATTAGATATTAAAGGAATGCATCCAAAATCTAGGATTTTGATGAAGGTACTTGTTAAAATAAAGGTCATATCAAGATGTTCCATGGGATATAACACTACGATTCCATGTGGATTTCATGCAAGTGCCAAGTTAGAGACTTAAAAGAAGTATCACGTCAATATTGTAGACAGAGAGGCGAGATGGTGAATATGACATGTTAAATTCCAAATTAGATACCTTGGAGATGCCACATCAAATGAAAAGAGAGATTAAGGCTTAGTCTAGATGATCTGGATGCCACTTTGTTAAGCCCTAGAAAAATCCCCATGTAATGTATAAAACCCCTTATTAATCCCCTTATTGAATTATTACATTTCTATTATTGTATTTGTATGTAGGATAGTACCCTTCATCTCACCCTTTCATTATACTTGGACCCTTTATATCCTATATATATACCAATGATACCTAGTCTTAGGATAATCATATCTCATATTGTACATTCAAAATGTTATAAAAGGAGGTTTCCCCCTTGAAGTAGACTATTACTCATTGATTTTTTATCATTCTCAAGGAATTTGTTTATAACATTTGGTATGAGAGAACCTATTCTAGGGTTGTGCTTCTTCAAGTGAGTCATCTTGGAATTTTTGCTATAAAAAAATTTTTTAGCCACTTCAAACAATAAAATTTCAAGGTTACTTAGAAGACATAACAACGTACTTATGGAATTTGTTTTAGGTTCTAGGTATTTATAATTGAAGATATATGGCCTGTGGAACATAGGGTTTTGACTCATCCTGAATTTAGTTTTAAACAAGTCATCTTGGTATTTTTGCTATAACTTATTTTTTGGTTTTTTTTAGATAGTGAATTTTTGTGGAGAGTGAGGAACAATTTCATGATATAGGTGGTCCCAATTTCATGTTTTGGTTATCTATAAGTTCAAGGATATATTCCTTAGAGGAAAAAGCTTGTGACTAATCCTGAAATCAGTTTTAAACGAGTCAACTTCGAATTTTTGTTGTAAAGTTTTTTTTGTGAAGTTTCCAACTTTGAAATTTTCATAATCTTGAGGAGACATAGTGATTTACATGTGAATTTTATTTCCATATTTTGAAACATTGTAATTTTGAGATATATATCATGGAAGTTAGCGATAAACAAAACATTTTTGTAATTTTTCTATAACCTTTTATCAATGAATGTTCCATTGATGGGTCCAAATGGCATTTCAAGAATGTAAGGAAGAATGCCAAATGGTAGGTCCCAATTAAACCTAATATCATTTCTTGTAGTGTTTCTGGCAACTATGTGGGCCTCATTGCCACTCAAAATTAAAAGAAGAAAAAAGGGAAAGACAATGAACTGTCCTCAAAAGAGTTCTAATTAATACGACTAATACTAATCTAAATATAAAGAAACTAATATAATATGACTGTTTCTAACATATATCAGGAGGAAAACTAAAAGAATGAGTACATTGAGAGGTAATATCATTACAACCCGAAATAATTCATTTATGCTAATGACAAGTGATAACAACAATGCTACATATACATAAACAAATAGTTGTACAATATATTCATAACATTATTTATTTACTCCTAAGGAAACATGTGACAACATGAGAATATAGAATAGAGTGAAGAAAGAGTTAATACAAAAGAGTGAAGAAAGAGTTCATACAACATAATTCTTTGCTACTCTTCCAGAAGACAGATGCATAAAGAATAGTCTCATATACATTGACCAAAATTGTAGATTTCTAGAATGCATCTTTCTTTTTATTCCCTCAAAAGTAATACTAACATATTTCATTTAAAAAGGGGAAAATACCCCTTTACATTCATCAAGATCTCTTTTATAAAACAAGAGATACTCTTCAACTATAGTGACTATTCATTTTGTTTTAGTTTCGTTTCTCATCTTACATTTCAAATTTATTTCATATTGTCAAAAATGAATATGTGGGGGTTACAAACAGAATTTGTAGAGTCTACTGGAAGGGTATTTTCTACCTCAGGCAACTCATAAATGAGATTCATTCACAAATATTAGTATTTATTTTGGTTGGCATCATTTTTTGTTCCTTGAGATATTCTAGGCGTTTATGGTGTTTTCCTATTGATTAATATCTTTTGATCTTCTTCAACTCTGTATCATCTTTCCATTGAGCTATTGCTAGTCCAATTTCATTTCTTGTAGTTTGAGATATGACTGTTGAAGCATAGAATAGACCAATCTTCAACTAAATTTTGGTTCCTTTTTTGTTTTTAATTTTCATACAATTTCCACTCGGTATATTCCAACACTTACTATCCCATATTGTTCTTCTTCCTTTATCTTTCCGGTGAGACATCCTAGTCCTTATTTCATTGCTTGTAGTCGTGAGTATGACTATTTTTGTAAGACACCCAACTCCCTAAGTATATTTTTAAGTGATGGCGTATTACAATTTTTATTTTCCTCAACCACCTGAAATCCTCCTCTCAAGGGAACCATCATCTTCTTTTCGTCAATAGATTTTGAATGACTTCCACCATGCTCAAAACCGAGATCTAGATAAAATGTTATGGAACTCTAAATTTCCTTAGGCCTTCATTGCTCAAAATCCACCTCACTTCCACATGGATCCCTACCACTTGTACCATCTTATGTGGAATTGATGTGACACCTACGATTGGGCCCATTAGGCCCTTCGAATTAACTAGAAAAAGTCATTCAATGCCTTCCTTTTCCATCAAATTTTATTCCATCAGAGTCACATTCCACTCTGACTGGAACACTCTAACTAATTCAAAATTCAATAGATATGAAAATCCTCAAAGTTGGGAAATCAATGGTGTCGATAACTTAAGAGTCTCTAACTCACATGATGGTTAAGTATGTCATCGTCATTTTCACATTAGGTGAATGAGTGGAAACCATGATGATCCATGGTTGAGATTAAGTCTTTCCTATTCACTGATCTACGACCCATATCACCTCTCAGAGTCCCTCTGTTGAAGTCCCCTAATAGCCCCACACTCAGACATCATAATGATAGTAACCTTTGATCAACGGTGGAGATCTTTCCACTGACCCGCCACCTCAGCTAATGTTTCCACTGTGTACCTTCCACCTAGCATGACACATGGCACTCATGTTATGACATGAAACGATCTATAAAAATTCCAAGTCATCATGACACGTGTACCTTCCTCGTGGACATATGTGGAGTAAAGACCATTATCAAGAACTTGGCTCATCCAATAGGTACTGACACCTATTCATTTTTCATTGGTTGGGTGATGTCATCCTCCCCCACTCCAAGTTTATGAGGGAAATTTAGAAATTATCCCTAGAACCTTTCCCTACCAAGACATTGGGTGCTAAAATTCCTCTTGAGTGTATATGAATATCTATGGCTAAGGCCTCATTTCCAATCCTTAATCTACGACTATGTTTCTCTTTTGAAGTTCCTCCCTTCAAAGTGCATCCAATCTAGGACTGCCACTTCGCTCCGACCAACACCCCTTCAATGAACATTTGATATATCTCAACCTATAAATCTGAGGGCTAGGATTAAGCAACCTATACCCATACCTCAAAATGAAAGGGACTCACCCTTGATCCATTTCCATAAGTTATAGGTTGACATGTGTCACCCTCTGGAACACACTAGCACTTTGATAGCCTAACCCTTTGATAGGTTCAGAACCGACATCAATAGTCACAGTTCTTTCTAGCTCATGCTCCAATAAATCAATGGCACTTGTTTATTTGGATTCTCCCCCTTTGGAGCCCTAGTGTTACCCTACACTCAAACACTCTAATATCTTAGCCTCCAAAAATATTATAGTACCATCAATATTCATTATTTCCTTCCCTCCAATCCTCTGACAATTCAATGATCATCATTAACTCAAAGTGTCCCTCGTCGAAGCTCCATGTTGTCCTTTCACTTGACCACTCTAATGACCACACCCCAAAAAATGTATGACCGAAATCAATGGTTCAATATTCATCGAGAACTTTCTTCTATGAATCTAATGTCTTCTATTAGATTGGAGCTCTCCCTGTTAGATTCCTTGTGCAACCTTACACTCAAACACTCTAAGGACTGACGGTGAGGATCGTCTCACCCACCATATCAATGGTCCATGATTATTCTCATAGGTTCCACTGTCGGATTTGTGCTATAACCCGATACTTGTAATTTTTCTATAGTTCATTCCCTTACTGATGCTCATGGTCAAATTGTTGCGTCAAATCAACGGTGGCGATATTTATGAAGAAAAAAGCATGGTTTTTGCAGGTTAATAGTATGAATTTGGACTTGGTCATTTCGAGAATTCTCTCAAGTATTTTATAATGTCTTAGAAGGCCTTCTTTTCCTTCACCTTACTCAGAAAACTTGCTAAGGTAATCTTCTCTTCATCACTTGGAATGAAGACTTATGTATCCTATATACTTACCTTTTCAAGGTAGGGAATTTCACATGAATACGACTCTTTGATTATGCGAAGATATTCCTAGACTCTAGGGAACTACTTCCATCGTCATTCCAAAGGAAATTTGTATCTTGTGAGTTTCCCATTTGGAGCTCGCAGTCTTCACAGGGTTACACCCTACCATTACCCCTCCTAGATTATAGACAACATGCCTCTAGAGCGTTTTATCTATCAAAACATGATTTTGAGTTATTTTTGCTCAGGGAACCAGACATAGACAATTCTTGACATTCTCACATTTACATCAACACAAATTATTGCAATGAAATAACCACACAATCTGTAGTCTTAAACATTTAACAGATACATACACAATCACCAACCTTTCTTTCAATTCTACCATTACTTCAACAAAAATATTTTAGTGAAACAACCATTCAGATCATTTACAGACACACACATCATGAATACATTTACATGCATAATCCATTCCATATACTCTACACATAGAGCATACCAATACTTATATTCTCATTGAAGAAGATATAACTATCCAACTGATTGTCGATGTTCACTTTTCCACCCAACCATAGGCTCTGCATGCTCAAACACTTCAGCAAAAGGCCACCCCCATTCCAAGCCATGATAACACCAGTGAAATATGCCTCGGGTTCTCAGGTTAATTTGTTTGGTAAGAGAATACCATTCCTCTTCTCGTACCCCCAAAACCTGATTACGTCTCTTGTCTCCACTCTACCCCCACTGTCTACATGCAAGTTCTTCTCTTGCACACATCCATCCATAAGTTTCTTGACCTATCCTCTTACTTCTCTCAAAATGAACTCATGGAGTCAATCTCAGTTGTAGAATTGGTACTTTGTTGTACCTCTTCCTAGAAACTTCTTTTATCCTAGACATATTTCCCATAATTCTATTCAAGGAGGTGGTTGGTTTTTCAACTACCAACTCTTTCTCATTAACTGACTTTTCTTGAAATCAGGGCTAAGGGAAATAATTTGAATATTTCCAAAATAATTTCTCAACAAGGGGTTTTGGGTTATTTTAGCATAATGAGTCACCCCCTCAATAATTGGAGAAGTCATCAAAGAATTCCAAACGAGAATATAGGACCTACAATTACACATTGTGCCAGGAAAACCACCGGAGGAAAGAGTAGGAAAAGAGAAAACAACATTGAAAGTGGTAGCCAACATCAAGAAAGTGGAGGAAGAATGCACAAACCTGTGCAAGGAAAGTGCACAAATATGGACAGACCTGGTATAAGATCCATAGATGAAGCCTATGGAAGCAAAATGGAGGGATGTGTAGGAAAAGGTGCATAAATATTTAGAAGACATAAACACCCTTCCGCTAGTTGAATGAATGACAAACATTTTGGCATAGAGGCAGTCATACTTTCAATAAGCCTTTGGACCCAAAATCTCTTCTCACTAAGCATAAGTTCTGGTAACAGACACTACCTATCAAGCTAGTGAATACCATAGCCTCGTGTATGACCAAATCTATAGAATTTTCAATACTAGAGAGTTTTCCTCAGAAGACGAAAACCTAGAGGTATAAAAAAACATTTAGAAAAGAGGCATTCATCTATTCGCTACTCAACCAAACCTTTTTCCTTACAATGAAGAAACTCAATGGTGCTTCAAGAAATTTGACCCTAGCACTACAACCATCATAAGAAAGAACGAGAGATGAGTAGCATCCCTAAGGCCTGGAGATATCAGAACAAGGTATCACTTACCCATACCTGCTTGCACTCTCAATGACCCATTCTTGAAATGCTTTTCCCAAAGAAACAAAGGCCCAACTAATCTAATCAAGCATTGGTGGGTGGATGAGGATGAGAATCTTAAGTAGAAAAATAAGTTGGTCCCAATGTTTAAATTCAAAGTGTTAGTCACCATTAAATTATATTGTGTGAAATCAAGATTTTAGAATCTAGCGGAATGCTAAACTAGTTTGGAGGCCTGATAAACTAGGAAAGGGGATAAATATGGAAGGAAAGGGATAAATATAGAAGAATCTCTAAGTTTATCGGTTCTGAAACATCATGGATCGTGAGTTCTGAAGATCAATGGTTCAGAATGATCTTGGTGGGCGAAGTTGCACGGGGTTTAATTTTGAAGGGAGGTCTCGAAGTTCAAACCGTAGTTTTCTCTTGGAGGTACATGGCATCACTAGGTGCATTTCGGGATGAAAAGCGGGTTGCCTCAAACAACTTTCTCATGCCCCCGAAAATTGGAAAAGTATTAAAGGACATTTAGTCATTTATTTTATTTTGATTATTATATTGAATGCTGGAATGTTAGAACCTTGGCATGACCCTCGTCTTTCACCTGCAGCTCAACAGTACACCAATTGCATGCCATTTTTGCTTGTTTCCAGGTATTTTTCATCACAGCCATGGATCCCATCATAACCTCAGTAACAAAACAATATCTTATGGCAAATGAATAATCCCTAATTGACCGAGATGAAGATGTTTTTGATGTCGAAATCACTATTTCTCCTATCTCTGTGTCTAGAAGCAACCTGACAGTAGGGTAGGAAGATGTGTATCATTCCTTGAAGCAGTCCAGGCCACCATATTCCCTTATGTTGTCAAAATCACTTTCCTGTTTCCCAAATTTATAGGTTCGTGCACCGAATAGTATTCCCATGAAGAAAGAGTCATTGTGAATAAATGAGGATTTGAGGTCTTGCGTAGGTTAGAGAGTCTGTCAATTCGGGAGTCCCTCGGTATACCAGAGTCTTTTTCCTCAATTTCTGAACCTTTCAATGAAGGGAAGCTGATTAGGGTATATAGAGAATGTCCATTAGAGGTATGGGATCTATTTTTATAGACAATTATCAAACCTAAACATTTTTTAGAAGGTATGTCCTTTCCAATGAATGTAAATATAATGGTCATCGAAGTCCAATGGGTCTTCTCCCTATTGATTCAAGTTTTAGTTCTAGACAATGACAAATATGTGGTTGAAGTCATGCTCGGTTACCTTTTGACCTTTTTTAATTCTGAGTCTATTCTATCAGTTAGTATTAGTTTTGATCAATTCCTAGTTGATAATATCCATATACAACTGGTGAATTTTCACTCCCTAAGACATTTCAAATACTACACCTATCTGTTGATAATTTTCCTCGAAACCAACAAGAGAGAATTTCCTGAAACAACATTTTTTTCAACAAAGTGTAAAATAATTACATTACTCATCCTCATCAATAAAGTCATGTCCAAATTTTATAGTTTGATTTTCAATACCACCCTACCTAGAGTTTTGGATGACTTGAGGAGCTATCTACAACCAAATCCAGAGAATAGAGTGGTTGGGTACTATTCATGCAATCAACAGTAATTTGGGTTTATGGTCGCCATGAATCCCCTTACCTATTGCCTATTTTTGTGACTCCTAGAATCTTTTCCCTTGAATTCATTAGAGATAGAATTATATCTGAGATAGAGAACTTCCTGAAGTTTCACAAAGCCTCAAACCTTCGGTTCCCTTTTATCATTGCCCCCTTCATTGTCAAATCTAGATCATGTTTATCTCAAGTTCAAGAAAATATCAAAGAGTTTGGTTTTTCACAGTTACAGGGTAGAAGGTATGATCCACAACAAATCATATCCAAGATAATATTGATGAACAAACGTACCCCTTATGAGCATGAATAGGTTAAGGGTTTTGATAAGGTGGAACATCTAGAAGTTTTTGTTGATATTGAAGAAATATTGCAACCAATCCAAACACAACATGTGGAGGCGACCATGCAACAAAGTCAAACACAACAAGCTCCTCAAAAGTTGATAATCAGAGTTCCTAAGACAATTGTTTACCGTAAGAGAAGTAGTTCAGAGGACGTGGACATCAGTGACCAACAAACTGCCCCAAAGAAGATGAAAGTTACATAG
Source organism: Picea engelmannii (assembly GCA_009831015.1). Taxonomy (NCBI): domain Eukaryota; kingdom Viridiplantae; phylum Streptophyta; class Pinopsida; order Pinales; family Pinaceae; genus Picea; species Picea engelmannii. Next base: position 803,501 of record ML783737.1, read on the forward strand.
TCTAAACAAATATTGGATTTAGAAGAGGAAGAGTCTAGAGACCAATCTAATCCATATATGGTGGAGATTGGTACTAGCACTGTAGATATTGAAAAGGAAAGTAAAATCCAAGTTGAAGGCAGCTCCAGAATCTTTAGCAATAATAAATACATTTTTAAAAGATCTTAGTCAACTTATCAGTCTAGAGGAAATTTTGAAAAATAGTATGCTGAGAAGGGAAATATAGCTTTGGGTGAGATGAGGGATTTAGTCCCTGAAGTGGAAAATATCTCTCAGCATAAATCTTCTATGTTCATAGTGAGGGATGTTGAAAAGACAACCTTTAACATTGTTGTTGTTGATGAAGAAAAAGTCTCTGAAATAAAGATAAAATATGATAACTTAAGTGCTCCAGACAAGGTCAAATTCCACAAACATACTAGTGACATGCTATATTCTAATTACTCGAGCTTAATTTTAAAGAATTCAAAACTATCATCTTATGTAATGAAATTGGAAGCTTATGTAATGAAATTGGAAGCGCAGTTGAGCCAAGAAAAAGTATCTAGGAGATATTGGTAGACTCGGTTCGAGAGGTTGGAATTTGAAGGTCACTAAGGATTGAAATCTTCATTGGATGAGAAATACAAATTGATTCAAAGTTTGAAGAAGAAATTGAAAATGTCTGCTACAAAACATCTACAAACAATTGAATTAGTTTCTCTACAATAGGAAAAGGAACAAATTGTCAAGAGACACTGGGATACAAGGCTAGGATGTTGCAATTAGAACAAGAAAAGGTGAAATGGTCACAATAGCAGACATAATTGCTAAACAAGGCTATGGTTTCAACTCCTACTATAGAAGTTGGGTCAAACAATGAAGGACTTGTCCAAGCTATGTCACAAGTTATCTTGAAATAAGGAGAAATCACAAGGATGAAAGGAAGCATAGGGAAATTAAAGCAAGAATTGTAGGCAAAGGATGAAAAGATATCTCAATTTGAAAAGGAGAATGAAGTCTTACAAGAAAGAATAAACAAATTGAAAATCAGGTTAAGAGGGAAAGGTATGTTGCAGGGGGCGAACCATATCATTTGGGACTCTATAGCTATTGAAGCTTCCAAGTTCAGATCATATTTGAATTTCATTAATTATAAATACAACATAGGCATCACATCCAAAACTAAATGCACTTTTTTGAATGAAACTTTAGCAAAGAAACCATCAAAATGGGCCCAGAATGCCATAAATCTACTCAATGTTGTTCCTACTATAGATCTCCAGGCTATTTGGGTTAAAGACATAACTAAATTGATTATCTGGGCCATGAGGATTATTTCTAAACATAACCTATTGAAATCATTCCAAACTAAGGCAACAAATATGGAACAAAGTGTGCAGGAGTTCAAAGATTTGTTTGAGGAATTTTTTACCAAAGGAATTCCACGATTTTGGGATGGCAAAGAAAAGTTGTATGATCAGGAAGAATACAATGCTTGTTTGACTTAGTGTATAATGGATCATTCTAAGTTCAAAACCATGGAGGAAAATCTTAAAGGAGATACATTAGTTGAGCATCTGATTATAGACTTTGAAATTTTGAATCAGTTCAAAGCAGTCAAGCTTGGATTGTCAGTCATGTCATCTGATTCCTTCATTGACCTAAAGATTCTAATAAAGGAAATGATAGATTATGATATTCCTTATGACTTTCAATGGAAGGAAATAATCAAGTTGGTTAAGACAAAATGCAGTTCTCCAGGGCCCAGTAGATGATGTCCAGATGTCACTAAAGATGACAGATCATGTGGAATACCAACACAGAACAAGTGTCAAAGAAAGGGACTAAAATGCTAGAGGAGATAGATTCTAGATCAAGAAACATCTTCTTCCTGATCATTGTAATCGGTTTCAAAACTGAAATGTTTCTTTGTAATCATTGTAATCGGTTTCAAAACCGAAACGTTTCTTTGTAATACTTGTAATCAGTTTCAAACTGCAGGAACTCAACTTGTTTAAATATTATGAGTTCCAAATGTATAAGAAGTTGGAATAAGTGCAATGGGGCGATTTCATCTATTTGGAACTTGAATGTAATTTTCTGAAGATGGATAGAATGCACATGCAGATATCTTGAAATCTCCATGAAAAGATTCTAATGGTGGTGGTCTGAGATTTGTCTTCTTTATTTGTATGTATTTCATGTGTTATTGATTTCATTTTCATTGTCTTTTGTTTAAATTGGATAGTTAAAGGCCCATAATTCATCTTGTGATGCTCTCAGATTAATAAATTTAAACTGTGTTAAGTTCTTCCTAACTAAGTCAGAATTCATTTTATTTAATGCTCTGATGCAGTTATAGGTTTTTCCTTTCTCCTTACACTTTGCAAATTACAATTTATATCTCAAATTCATCACCTCATTTAGCCTTTATCCTTTGGAGAGTTATACCAACCAGTCAATTCTTATATTCTCTTTCATAAGTTTGATTCCATATCCCTAAGTGTCCCTCCCCTTCCTTGCTGGAAAAATTATAAAAAACCCTTCAAAAAAACAAAACCTAGCCAGTGACTTATTAAAGAAAACTCATCTATTAAGGACGAAGTGACAGGAGAGATCCCTCTCTGAGATGAGAAGGATAGTACCGATCTCTAAATTGTTTTGTAGGTTACATATGTCATTTTTTTTATAAGCCGAACAAATTTACAGAGTTCTAACATTTTGGCACCGTTGTCGGGGACAAAAGTGAAATCCTCCTTGGGAAAAGAATGACTTAAAGCTTCAGATTTGATTCCTGAGGGTGAAAGTGAATGAAACACCTTATTGGATGAAATTAAATTTACCCCGGTGACTCCATTATAAAGAGACCAGTAGCATAAAGTAGTTTGAGAAATAAATCCAGGCTCCCAAGAGAATTCATACCAGAATAAATACAAACCCAGAAGCAATAATCCACGTGTTTGATCCTGAAAAACTTGTACACAAGAGAAAAGAAAGGCCAATAAGCCTAGTTTTTTTTTCTGGACAAAGATCTATCGTTACCCAAAGATGGAGTAAAAAGAATTGAATACCTTGGTTTTAATTTGAAATTTGAGCAAAATCTATTCAGAAATAGATCTGAATCCATCTTGATTGAAATCATATTTGATTAGAAGAGGTTCCAAGATTTAATTTCAGTTTCCTCTATTAGACCCATTGTGATTCCTACTCAGAACAATCAACCACTTCAAGTTCTTCCTTCAACCATGGCAGCTAGGTTTTCCCCCCTTTTCCTACCTGCTCAGTTACATGATTTACCCGAGGAGTATAATTAGAGGGTTAATTTGTATGATGCTGAAGGAAATGTGTCATCCCAAAAACACTTAGACTAGTTCAATGATTTTGTGGACCTAGAAGAAGTAGATTATGAAGATGAAAAAATGAGATTGTTTGCATAAAGTCTCGTAGGTGAAGTCATAAAATTGTGTAGAGCTCTCCCAACAATAAGTATCCAATATTTTGCATCCTTTGAAACAAGTTTTATTGAAAATTGGAGTGACAAGAAGAACCCCCTTCAGTTTCTAACCCAGTACAAAAACATGAGAAGGTCACCTGATGACACAGTACAGGAGTTTTCAGCTAGATTTATGAAATTTTAGATATGTTGATTCATTTGACAGTGACTTTGCTTTGTTATGGATAGAAAAAATATCCAATTCACTGGATGATATGATGAGTGATGCAATAAAAGTTGAAATAAATCTAATGGCTTCAGTAAAGATCAAATATAATTATGATAGAGACATAAACAAGGTTCAAGATAAGGCGCAACCTTCAACTTCATAGTCATTAGAAGAGAGATTTGAGTTTATGATGAAGACTATGGATAAACTCATGGAAATGATGTCCTAACACTAGAGAGATAATAATCCTAACACTAGGGAGCAGGATGATTTTCCACCCAGAAATCAAAGGAGACTAGTAGTTCCATAGATCAGACAAAGAGACTAGAGGAACTAGGGTGATCAACAAATAAGACCTCCTTTTCAAAACAATTATGTAAATGAAAATTTTGATGAAACTTTTAAAGACAATATGCATTGTTGTGATGGTGATGAAACAAAGGTGTTTTTAACTAAAGAAGAACATGAAAAATTCATGGATGAAAATGATATATTCATGTAGGAGAATGATGAAAGGTTATCATTGGAAAATGAAGACTATTAGAAAGGACTGCAGAATGCCATCATACAATTCCAAAAACAATATAATCTTTGAAGCAAAAAGGTGCATGCAGATCCTCCAAAGGGAAATCCTACCAAGGAATCTCAAAATAATACACCTTCTTCGAGTCAACCTAAGAAGGACTCTGTTGAAAAGGATGTTGTGGAGAAAGGAAAGCAGAAGGAAGAACCTCCAAAGAAAGTACCTAAAGTAAGAAAGGAGATAGTCATTAAAGAGGTAGAAAAAACATCATCTTCCTTTAACTTTTAAAGTGAGATGGACAAAATTAAAATCTTTGTTCCATTCAATGAGATGATAAAGAATAGAGAATATAGAAATCAGATCATAAGATCCTCAAGATGAGAGAAACTTTTGATACCTTAAATATACAAGATGATCATCATGCCATCTTGTTTGGCCCACGTGTAGAGGAGAGTAGTGATATTGATGAGGTCCCTCCTTTCTATGTTAGTCTGAATATTCATGATATGACTTTGCATAATGCTATGTTAGATTCAGGAGCACCCCATAGTATGATGCCCAAGGTGGTCATGGACCAATTGGGTTTGGACAATACGAGGCCTTACAAGGATCATTTCTCCTTTGATTCAAGGAAGGTGAAGTCCTTGGGCCTAATCAAAGATCCGATAGTATCTTTGTCTCAAATTCTAGCAAAACATATGGTCATGGATGTGGTGGTTATTGATATCCCTCCTAAATTTGGCGTGTTGTTATCTAGGTCATGGGATGAAGAGTTGAAAGGGAGTTTGCAAATGGATATTCCATATGCCACTATCCATGATTTTGGATAAGATAGGAGGTTATATAGGGAAGTATTTCTCAATTACATGGTCAGTAACAAAACCCATCCAAACAACCATCCCATTTATTCAATGGAAACTGAGATTGGTTCTTCCATTTTCTTTAATGATTTGAGTTTTGAAGAGGAGGTGCCAAAGACTGATATGACTATCAAAGACAAACCAAATAAAAAAAACAATGCATAAAATGAAATGTTGAATATGATCTTTGATGGAGTTGTCAGCAGAGAAGAAGCAGGGCATGTTGTGTGGATTAACCCCCCTAAATCAGGTACAAAACTTTGTTCTTACAAACTTTCTTTGGATTGAAAAAATAACATGGCTGAATATGAGGCATTAGTGTTGGGATTGAAGACTTGGAAATAAACGGTTGCTAGGAGGATAGTTGTACATGGATATTATGAGATTATTATAAATCTGATAAATGGTATATATCAAGGAAATAATCCTAGATTAAGAGCATATATGAACATAGTGCTTGATCTTCTTGAAGAATTTCTAGAATGTGATCTTTTAGTGATTCCAATGGGGAAAAATAACATTATTGATTCCATGGCTACTTCAGCCTCAGTTTTCAAGATTCCAATTTTTCCTAACAGAAGATAGGATATTGAGGTCAATCACATGCCAAAAGTACTCAATAACATTAAGTACTGTTAAGTTTTCGAAGATGACAAACAAATAGAAAGTTTCCTTAAGATGGATGGTGAATTTGAAAATTTGAATATTGATGAGGAATATTGTTGTGAAGAAGAAGATGAAGTTGTGTTCGCAAATGATGACTATTTCAAGAATAAGATTGTTGGTAAGGATATAATGCAGCTAAAAAATAACATCATTCCTGAAGGCCTGGTCCCATTAGAAAAACTCTTCGACAACAATGATGCATCCAGAAGTCCTAAAATTACTGAAAATGACGGAGATGTTGAATATTCCAACATTGGGACTCAGGAATATCCCAAGATCATCAAGCGATCCAAGACACTTAGCCCAGAGGTCAAGCAAAGGTATGTCAGTTTAATGAAAGAATTTCCTGACATTTTTGCATGGATTTATGAAGATCTAAAGGTTTATGATACTTAGGTGATTCAACATGTGATTCCAATCAAGGAAGATCACAAAACTTTCAAGTATAAATTAAGAAGAATTAATCCTTTTATACTATGATTGATTGAAAAATATATAATGAAGTTGTTTGAGGCCAATATCATAGTGTCTTTGAGGTTTTCTAACTGGGTGGAAAATATGGTACATGTCAAGAAGAAAAGTGGAGCGATCATATTATGTGTGGACTTTCAGAGTCTAAATAAGGTATCTCTCAAGGACAATTACCCACTGCCCAAGATAGATCACATTCTACAAAAGGTGGTTGGTTCTCAAAAAATATCAATGTTGGATGGTTTCTCTGGGTACAACCAAAGCATGGTACACCCTGATGAGGAGGAGAAGATAGCCTTTACAAAACCATGGGGCACCTTCATGTATGCGAAAAATCCATTTGGGCTCAAGAATGCAGGAGAAAATTTCCAAAGGGATATGGATATAGACTTTGCTAATGAGAAATATAAGTTTATTGTTATTTATTTAGATGATATCACTGTATATTCAGTTTCTGATGATGAACATCTTAAACATCTAAGGAGAGATTTTCAGAAATGTAGGAAGTTTGGCATCACATTGAACCCTAAGAAATCTAATTTTTTCATGGAAGAGGGAAAGTTGCTTGGTCACATTATTTCAAGGAAGGGAATAAATATGGGTCCCGGCAGAGTTGAAGGAATCCTTAAAATTGGCACACCTAGAAGCAAGAAAGAATTACAATCTTTCCTAGGGAAAGTAAATTTTCTAAGAAGGTTCATCCCTAATCTAGGTGAAATCATAAAGCATATAACTAACATGCTCATGAAAGGAAGTGAGATAAAGTGGACTCCTAAATCCAGAAATTATTTTTAATCTATTAAAGTGGCATTCAAAATAGCCCCAGTTCTCACTAGTCCCAATTTTGCAAACGAATTTATATTTTTTTCTCTTGCCTCCGAACACACCATTGTTGGTGTTTTGTTATAAATAGATGAAAATAACTTTGAAATGCCTATAGATTACTACATAAAGACATTGAGGGATTCCCCACTAAAGTATGATATCATGGAAAAGAAGTCATATGCACTAGTCAAGGCTCTAAAGGATTTTAAAGTTTATATCTTACATTCCCATATCGTTGCGTATGTGCCCAATAGTTTTGTGAAGGAAATTTTGACTCATCCTGATCCTGAGATTAAAAGGGGCAAGTGGATAGTTGTGTTGTTGGAGTATAACCTTGATATCAAACCTACAAAGTTGATCAAGGGGCAGGGACTTGCAAAGCCGATGGCACAGTCAAATTGTGAGCTCTTGGGAATTAATTTAATTTATAATTTATCAACAGATTCAAAAGAATAAAAGGTCCCTTAGGTATCCCAAAAATTCCTTGACTCCCCATCGTATGCTAGCATTATTTATGTGTTGAGAAATTTGCAAGATCCTCTTGAATTGAGCACAACCAAGGCCATGTTTTTGAATCTAAAAGAAGCAATGTTTTTCATTCTAAACCAATATTTGTATTGGAAGAATCTAGGTGGGATCTTGTTGAGTTTTTTGATGGAGGAAGAAGTGGGAAAAACCATCATAGAGTTCCATAAAGGTGATTGTGCAGGACACCATTAGTGGAAAACTAATGTGCACAAAATATTAACAGTAGGTTTCTATTGGACAAGAATTTTTTCTGATGTTTACAAAGAGGTGTCAAGCTGTCATGAATGCCAATTTTTTTATGGGAAGAGGAAACTGTATCCTTTTCCTTTGAAGACTATCTCTGTTGAAGCACCATTTAGGCAATGGGGCCTTGATTTCATAGGATAAATTCATACACAACCCTTAGATCAACATAAGTGGATACTGATAGCCACAGATTACTTCACCAAGTGGATTGAAGAAGTCCCCACAAGGCAAGCCATTGATGTTGTTATCATTCAGTTTTTGGAAAACAATATTTTGTCTAGATTTGGTTGTCCAGTTAAAATCATCACTGACAATGCAACAACATTCAAGTCCAAAAAGATGGAAAAATTTGGAGTGATTACAATATAACTCTTGGTCATTCGACAACTTATTACCCTCAATGTAATGAGTAGGTTGAGTCATCCAATAAGAGTTTGACCAGAATTATCAAAAAACTGTTGCAAGATAACAAAAAGACTTGGCACAAGAAGATTATGGGATGACATGATCACTACTAAAATGTCTATTTCCACTTCACCCTTCCATGTTGTGTATGGCATAGAGGCAATTTTTCCTACTTCATTAGGATTTCTAGTGATGGGATTGCTACAGGAGCAAGATGTTGAACCAGATGCCACTCAAAGGAGGAAAAATAAACTAATCAATGTTCAACAAACAAGAGAGAAATCCTTCAACAACTTTCAACTCCAGCAAGATAGGATTAAAAAATATTTTGACAGTCATACTAAGGAAGATTATTTCAAAGTGGGAGATTTGGTGTTGAAATGGGATGTTAGGAATGAAGACAGAGGAAAGCATAGAAAATTCGACCATATGTGGTCAGGCCCTTTCAAAATTGTGGCATACCATGGAAATAATGTTTATCTTCTACAGGAACTCAATGGAGATATCCTCGGTGGGGGACCTGTGAATGACCGATTTCTGAAGCATTATCTCTCTTAAAGAATTTTTCACTCCTTCCATTTCATTGTATATAACCCTTCTTGTTTTTCATTTATAGCATTCAAAATCAAATCAACAAAAAATTGAAGCCCGAAGCGAAGACCCTAAGTTTATGTTGACTATAATTGGATTTATGTGAACAAAGTTTCGTGAATAAGTTGTTGATCGATTTAGTTGCATGAGTGAAATAAATCCCAATGGATGAGCACTTGGTCTTCCATTCTTTGCTACCTCGCTGGGAGGATATCATCCCCAATTGGAGCCCATGTTAGTCACCATTAAATTTTATTGTGTGAAATCAAGATTTTAGAATCTAGCAGAACACTAAACCAGTTTGGAAGCCTGATAAATTAGGAAAGGGGCTAAATATGGTAGGAAAGGGATAAATCTAGAAGGAGCACTAAGTTGATCGAGTCTGAAACATTGTGGATAGTGAGTTCTCAATATCAACGACCAAGAATGATTTCAGGGGGTGAAGTTTCGAAGGGTTTAATTTTGAAGGGTAGTCCCAAAATTTAAACCACAGTTTTCTCTTGGAGGTACGTGGCATCACCAGGTGCATTATGGGACGAAAATCTAGTTGCCTCAAACCACTTTCTCATGCCCCAAAAAATTGGAAAATTATAAAAGGAAATGTAGGAATTTATTTTATTTTGATTATTATTTTGAATGTTGGACCATTAGAACCTTGGCATGACCCCCATCGTTCACCTGGAGCTCAACAATACACCAACTACACACCATTTCCACTCATTTCCAAGTATTTTTCATCACAACCATGGATCTCATCATAACCTCAGTAACAAAATAAGATCTTGTGGAAAATGAAGAATCCCTAATTGATTGAGACACAAATGTTTTTATGTCGAAATCACTATTTATCCTCTCTCTGTGTCTAGAAGAAACCTACCCGATAAGGTAGGAAGATGTGTATCGTTCCTTGAATCAGTGCAGGACACGATAATCCCTTATGTTGTCGAAACTTCTTTCTCATTTCATGAATTTATAGGTTGGTGCACCAAACAATATTCCCATGAAGAAAGAGTCTTTGTGAATAAATGAGGGTCCGAGGTCTTATGTAGGGTAGAGATTCTATCAATTCAGGAGTCCCTCGGTATACCAGAGTATTTTTCCACAATTTATGAACCTTCCAATGAAGGGAAGCTGATTAGGGTATATAGAGAATGTCCATCAGAGGTCCGAGATCTGTTTTTATAGACAAATATCAAACCTGAACATTTTTCATAAGGTATGTCTTTGTCGATGAATGTAAATATAATGGTCATAGAAGTCTAATAGGTTTTCTCCCTATTGAGTCAAGTTTTAGGTCTAGACAATGACAAATATGTGGTTGAAGTCATGCTTGGTTTCCTTTTGACCTTTTTTAAGTCATATTCGGGTTTGTTAGTATGTATCATCTTTGATCAATTCCAATCTAATAGTATCCATAAATAGATGGTGTATTTTTGCTCCCTAAGACATTTCAGATACTACACTTATCTGTTAAAATTTTTCCTGGAAACCAATAAGAGGGAATTTCCTGAAGAAACATTTGTGTCAACTGAGTGTTAAAGAATTACATTACTCATCTTCATCAATAAAGTCATGTCCAGAGTTTATAGTTTAATTTTCAATACCATCCTACCTAGATTTTTGGATGACATGAGGAGCTATCTACAACCAAATCCAAAGAATAGAGTAGAGGATTGGGTATTATTCATGCTCTCAAAAACAATATGTTTTTATGGTTTCCATGAATCTCATTACCTATTTCCTATTTTTCTGACTCCTAGAATCTTTTCCCTTGAATTCATTAAGCACAGAATTATGTCTGAGACAAAGAACTTACTAAAGTTCCACAAAGCCTCCAACCTTAAGTTCCATTTTATCATTGGCCCCTTCATTGTCAAATACAGATCATATTTATCTCAAGTTCAAGAAAATCTCAAATATTTTGGTTTTGCACAAGCATGCCCCTTATGAGCATGAAAAGGTTGAGGTTTTTGATAAGATGGAAAATACTAAAGTTTGTGTTGATATGGAATCAATCTTGCAACCAATGAAAACACAACAAGTAGAGGCAACTCTGCAACAAAGTAAAACACAACAAGCTCCTCAAAAGATTATAATCAAAGTTCCTAATACAAGTGTTTATAGCAAGAGAAGCAGTTCATAGGCCATGGACATCAATGACCAAAAAAATGCCCAAAGAAGACAAAAGTTACACAGTCTATACAAATAGTGTATTTAGAAGAGGAAAAGTCCAGAGACTAAGCTAATCTAGAAATGGTGGAGAGTGGTACTAGCACTGTAGAGATTGAAAAGGAAAGTAAAGTCTAAGGTGAAGGAAGCTCCAAAATATTTAGCACTAAGAAATACATTTTTAAAACATTTGAGTCAACTTATCGGTCTAGAGGAGATTTGGCAAAATAGTATGCTAAGAAGGAAAATATAGCTTTGGGTGAGATGAGGGATTTAGTCCCTGAAGTGTAAAATATATCTCGGCATAAATCTTCTATGTTCACAGTGAGAGATGTTGAAAATAGGACCTTTAAAATTGTTGTTGTAGATGAAGACAATGTCTATGAAATAAAGATAAAATATGATAACATAAGTGCTCCAGACAAGGTCAAATTCCACAAACACACTAGTGACATGCTATATTCTGATTACCTGAGCTTAAGTTTAAAGATTTCAAAACTATCATTTTATGTAATGAAATTGGAAGGACAGTTGAGGCAGGAAAAATCATCTAGAAGATATTGGTAGACTTAGGTCAAGAGTTTGGAATCTGAAGGCCCCCAAAATTGAAATCTTCATTGGATGAGAATGACAAATTGATTCAAATTTTGAATAATAAATTGAAACTTCCTTCTACAAAACATCCAAAAACAAATGAATTGGTTTCTCTAGAACAAGAAAAGGAAAAATTTCATCAAGAGACACTAGGCTACAAGGCTAGGGTGTTGTAGTTGGAACAAGAAAATGTGAAATGGTCACAACAGCACACATAATTCCTAAACAAGGTTGTGGTTTCATCTCCTACTACAGAAGTTGGGTGAAACACTAAAGGACTTGTCCAAGCTATATAACAAGTTATCTTGAAATAAGGATAAATAAAAGGGATGAAAGGAAGCATAGAGAAATTAAAGAAAAAATTGCAGGCAAAGGATGAAAAAATAGCTCAATTTCAAAAGCAAAATGAATTCTTGCAAGAAAGAATAAACAAATTAAAAATGAGGTTAAGAGGTAAAGGTTTGTTGTAGGGGGACAAGCATATCATCTGGGACTCTATAGTTGTTGAATCTACCAAGTTCATATCATATTTGAATTTCATTAATGATAAAGACAACATAGCCATCACAACCAGAAATAAATGCACTTTTGTGAATGAAACTTTAGCAAAGAAACCATCAGAATGGGCCCAGAACACCATAAATCTACTCAACGTTGTTCCTACTAAAGAACTTTAGACTATTCGGGTTAAATACATAACTACATTGATTACATGGGCCAGGAGGGTTATTGTTAAACATAACCTCTTGAAATCAGTCCAAACTAAGGCAACACAGATGGAACAAAGTGTGCAGGAGTTCAAGTATTTATTTGAGGAATTGTTTACCAAAGCACTTCCACCATTTTGGGATGGCAACAGAAAGTTGTATGATCAGGAAAAATAAAATTCTCATTTGACTCAGTGTAGAATGGATCATTCTAAGTTTGAAACCCTACAAGAAAATCTGAAAGGTGCCACATTAGTTGAGCATCTGATTACAAACTTTGAAATTTTGAATCAGTTCAAAGCAGTCAAGCTTGGAATGTCGGTCATGTCATATTCTTCTTGCATTGACCTGCATATTCTAATAAAGAAAATACCATATTATGATATTCCTTCTTACTTGTAATGGAAGGAAATAATCAGGTTGGGTAAGACAAAATGCAATTTTCGAGGGCCTAGTAGATGATGTCCAAATGTCACTAAAGATGAAGGATCATGTGGAAGACCAAAGCAAAACAAGTGGAAAAGAAAGGGATCAAAACGTCATAGGATCCAAAGTTCGGATCAAGAAACATTTTCTTTTTTATCATTGTAGTCGGTTTCAAAACCGAAACATTTCTTTGTAATCATTGTAATCCATTTCAAAACCAAAACATTTCTTTGTAATCATTGTAATATGTTTCAAACCGAAGGAACTCAACTTGTATAAATATTAGGAGTTCCAAATGTATTAGAAGTTGGCAAAATTGCAAGGGCATGATTTTAGCTATTTGGAACTTGAATGTAATTTTCTGAAGTTGAATAGAATGCACATGCAGATGTCTTGAAATATCCACGAAAATATTCTAATGGTGGTGGTCTGAGATTTGTCCTCTTTCATCTTATGTATTTCCTTGTTCTTGAATTAATTCATTATCTTTTGTTTAAATTGGATAGTTAAAGGCCCATAATTCATCTTGTGATGCTCTCAAATTAAGCAATTTGAACCATGTTAATTTCTTCCTAACTAATTCAGAATTCATTTTATTTAATGTTCTGATGCATTTATATGTTTTTCATTTCTTCTTACACTCTGCAAATTACAATTTATAACTCAGATTCATCACCTCATTTATCCTTTATCGTCTGGAGAGTTCTACCGACCAGTCAGTGCTTTCATTCACTTTCATAAGTTTGAGTCCATATCCCTAAGTGTCCCTCCACTTCCTTTCCAACAAAATTATAAAAAACCCTTCAAAGCAACAAAACCTAGCTAGTGACTTATTAAAGAAAACTCATCTATTAAAGACCAAGTGACAGGAGAGAGCCCTCTTTGAGCTGAGTAGGCTAGTACCCATCTCTAAAGTAGTTTGTAGGTTACCTATGTCATTTGTTTTATTAGATGGACAAATTTATAGAGTGCTAACACAAAGCACCATAAAAAATATATGTCGTTATGTTGAACCAGTTATATGGAGAGTAAAAGATCAGACACATTCAAACATATTGGCTACAACTGGCCCATACCATTGTCAAAACAATACAATTTTTCAATAGGGAATACATCCTAACTTTCAACATCTATATACATATGAAAAACATTTCAGGTATGATAAATCCCTTATTTTGTATCTTGACCTACCATATTGATGCAATTTGTTCCTCTATGCAATTTATAGACCTTGGATGGAACTAGGACTAGGATCAACCCCCTATACATGTGTACTACTATGAATTATGGAGCATAAATTATAGAAGGCATTTTTATGAAATCTGTAATGTTTTCCTTTCCGCTCTATATACTATATATTTTTTGTTCCCAAGGAAAACAATTTCCATTGAAGTTGGGATTGGGATGAAAAGGGTAACATATAGGTACTTATGAAAATAATACTCGTACATCAGGGTGTATGGAATCACTAGGGCCCCACACCTCTTACCCTACTTTGTCCCATATTTTCTTTTAATGAGATAAATTTCTTATCATACCATGGGAACATGGCTTACCTCACTACTTTTGAGTAGTAGAAAAAACTTTTGGCCTTTGTTTCCAGTCCACATAGGGAATTACACAATTTATAATGTCCCTTCTACAAGAATAGAGGTATATTCCCTACAATATCTGTGCCTATTTCTAGAAGAGACAAAATGAAATAATCCACATGAGCTTGCAGTTAGCCACATCAGGTCTTTTGGTCTCAGCCATTCTAACATCCATGTGGTTGATTTTGAAATAGACAAGTCTAAAGGATTCCTCCTCCATGAAGAGGTTGTGCAAAAGTTACCCAATGATGCTACCAAATATGAACTCAAATATGAGATGGAAGGAATGAAGAGGTTAATAATTGAATAGTTTCAAAGACTTCTCTAGCAAGAACATGACAATGTGAACATCAAAAAACAATAAAAGGTCGGGAAGGCAGAAGAGTTAGAACAAAAAACACTTCAAGGAGAGGAAGAGTACCAGAAAATGCAAGCTGACGATGAAAGAATAAAAATATAAAATGAAATCAAAGAAGAGAAGACTACCCTCCAAAATAATAGAGTTGAAGAAGAGGCCAAATGAATGGTTGATGAGACAAAGGCTAGAAGGTTGGTTGATGAAGAAGAGGCCAAAGTATTAGCTGAGAAGACCAAGGCTCAAAGGAAGGAAGAAGAGCTTTTGAAACAACATAAATCAAAAGAATTGAGAAAGACTCCAAGCACCCCATCAATTCCCAATCTAGGTATTGCAAACATACCACCACAGGAATACACTCTCCTCAATGTCATCCTAGGTGATTCTTCCATCTCTTCACAATCTCTAAATTTTGAAGGAACTGTAGTAGTCATCGG
The DNA here is from genome assembly GCA_009831015.1 of Picea engelmannii. Taxonomy (NCBI): domain Eukaryota; kingdom Viridiplantae; phylum Streptophyta; class Pinopsida; order Pinales; family Pinaceae; genus Picea; species Picea engelmannii. Next base: position 818,540 of record ML783737.1, read on the forward strand.
AGATTATTATTATGATGATAGAATGAAAAATAATAGAGAAGAGATCAAACAAGATAAAAATAGGGGAAGCCACCAAGTCCAAGTCATCTGCAGGGAGAGTAGTAGAGTGGAAGGTTGGGCCTAACTCAAAAGAATAGTTTTCGATGCTAGCAAGGTAAGCATTGAAATTTGGCATCATTCTCAAGGAATTGATTTATAGCATTTGGATGTTACCTTGCTAGCATTGAAATTGGTATCATTCTAAAGGAATTGTTTTATAACATTTGTACCTTACCTTTCATTTTTCCCCCATCAATGAAACAACACCTGCCATTAGAAGAATTGATAAGGTGGAGGAGTGTAGGAGAGATATAAAGGTAAGCATTGAAATTTTAAGTTAGTTTGGAAAAGAATCCTTGGAAGAACACTTGTTAAATCCTGGTATACTCATCAACATAACCCAACACTTTGTGAAGAGCACAACCAAGGAGTTACATCAAGAGGTGTTCGCTAAAGTTTGAAATGGGTAATTAATCATTGAAACAATGAAACCAGGAAAGCTATAGGACATTATGAAGGATTATTACCTCTAGGAATAATATTAAAACCAAATGCATGAGAAGAATAGTTTGTAATGACAAATTTTTGTAACTGCTCCAAATGTCGCACTATTTTTATTAATAATTTTATTTTTAACTAGGAATATGAAGATTCATTTTTGAAAAATTCCTTGGTCCAATGATAGAACAAAGAAAACGTAAATAATCACTCAAATATTATAAAAATGGAAGATTTTCCCTATAAAAGGGATTTTGGTTTTCGAATGTAGCAGAACAATACTATTACTCGATAGTGGTGTTAATGTTTAGGAAAGAGATTTTTCTATTTATGCATATTTATCTCCGAGACATGTGAATGTTTGTTTTATGAACTACTTATGAATTAATTTTCATATGTTTATAGTTACCATAATTTTCACTTTAAGTACAACGACAATAAGATCAGTTAGTGAATCAATTATTTGTTTCTAACTTATTGTATTGTTAATCTTTCATGTTTCTTTCTTATATGAATTATTTCTCCCCAAGTAACACACACATTTCACTACACTTATATTTTAGTTTTCTCCTAATAAGGATATGTTAGAATAGAGTAGAAGAGAAGTGCATATTAGGATTGTAGATACTCATATTAGCCTATAATTAGTTCTTTAGAGTTTATTTCATCTAATAACCTTCAATTCTAAGATTCATATTTAGTCAGTTAGTTAGTTAGTTTGGTAACCAGGTCATAACCTAGTCAGAAATGCTACTCCAAGCGAGAGTGGTTCTAATTGGGACCTTCCATCAGGCGTTCTCCCTTACCTATATGAACACGTAATTTATGGCTAGAGAAATCTTTAGATGTAGGTTGTTGGTCATGCAGATGTAAGCCAGATTGGCTATAGGGTTGTTACTGCAAAGGAAAGAGGGTTTGTTGTCGATTGTGTATTAGGTGTGGACCAAGGTTAGACATGTAACATTTTATTTGGATTCCATAATACAATGAGATATCATAAAGTTCAAGGAATGATGGTTTTCCCATTTTGGGTTTCTAGGGTAAAATAATTATGTATTGTGTGATTGCTTTGTTATTTACGTTCTTTATTAAATTATTCTTCTCTTCTGCTAGGTTTAGTGTCAATATGTATCACATTTCTTAACAAGTTGTATCAGAGAGTGCTTATGCTTTGATGTGTTTATCATATATTGATTTACCAATATTGAATCTGAGAGCTAAAACCTATGTATAGTAAGAGTTGTAAGTCATAAATTACATTAAACAACTTGGTAAATAATGGCGAGTAGTTCAAGAATAGAGATAGAAAAAATCAGTGGCTATAATTTTGAGCTTTGGAAGCTTAAAATGGAATATATTCTTATAGACTGAGAATAGTGGATAGCAGTTTGTACAGGTACCCAGCCAACAGGCACGTCGACAAAAGAATGGGAGAAACTCGAAAGAAGAGAAAGAAGTACAATTCAACTTTATCTTGTAGATCCAGTACTCTTGAATGTCTCAGGTGAATATTTGACCAAGAAACTATGGGACAAGATGGGAATCTTATACCAATCAAAATTTGTGGTAAATAATTTGCTTCTGAGGAAGAAATTGTATCATATGAGAATGAGTGATGGTGGTTCGATGAATGAGCATTTAAATGTGTTTAACACCATTTTAAGCTAGTTACCGTCTGTGGATATTAAAATCACTAAGGAGGAGAAGTGTATAATCCTATTATGTTCTTTTCTAGACTCTTGGGATAGCTTAGTCGTGGCTATAGAGAGTAATACAACCACACTAGTGCTAGAATATGTGGTTGCTTCTTTGTTGTCAAAAGAAATGAGAAGAAAGAACATGGAAGGATTGATCAAATATTATTTAGTGGTGAGAGGTCATCCAGTTGAAAGAGATAAAGGAAAATTTTCCAGTAGAAAGTCTGAGTCGAAGGGTAGATATAAATATTTGGTTCAGTCAACAAGAAGATGATGGAAATGAAATAAAGATGGGAATTACAAAAAGTATTTTAATCCAAGGGCGATGGAATTCAATATGGGATCTGACGGGAAGCATTTGTCGGAGAAAAATATTACCCTGAATAAGGGAGGTGATTTGTACCTAGTATTGACCAATACACAATTGGATCAAGGTGTTAGGTTGATCGAATCAGAAGCATCCTATCATATGACACCACATAGAGAATGGTTCTGCAAGTATGAATGATATGATGGAGGTGATTTGTTCTTGGGGGACAAATCAACAACCAAAATTGTTGGATGAGGGAGAGTTTTATTGATACTATAGCATGGGAGGAAAAGAACCCTTTCATGTGTGCTACACATTCCAAGTTTGGAACGAAATATGATATATTTCAGTAAGATGAGTAATGCTAGAGTGAAAACTCTATTTCATAAGGATTCATGCAAGATGGTCAGAGGTGCGACGGTCTTAATGAAATGAGTTCAGATTGGAGCCCTATAAAAGTTGTTAGGGAATGTCAACTTAACTGGATGCAACAAAATCATTTCTCCTAAAGTCGTATCAACTTCCACTCAACTCGACTCAACTCGAGATGAGTAGGTACAAACTAAATTGAAAAGACATGACAAAATTGACCCGACCATGCTATGGCATGAGAGGATGGGACACATTGTAGAAAAAGGACTTCCAGTTATGCCCAACAAAGTCATGGTAGAAGGATTTTCTGAATGTGATTTATAAGTTGACTTTTGTGAACATTGCATTTATGGAAAACAAAGTCCGGTGAGGTTCCCATCTGGAGTGACAAGAGAAAATGGGATTCTAGAATTGGTGCATAGTGATGTGTTTAGCTCGGTTATAGTTCCTTCACTTGGTAGATCCATATATTATGTCTCCTTCATAGATGATTTTTCTAGGAAGACATGGATATATTTCCCAAGGAATAAATCATAGGTTTTTGAGAAATTTAAAGAGTTTAAATCTCTTATAGAAAACCAAATAGATAATAAGACTAAGGTGTTGAGAACTGACAAGGGAGGTGAATTGTGTGGAAATGAATTTGATCAGTTCTGCAATTAGTGTGGCATAGAACATCAAAATACCACACAATATACCCCACATCAAAATGGAGTTGTTGAGAGAATGAATGGAAAATTGATAGATAAGGAAAGGAGCATGCTCATTGGTGTTGGGCTCGAACAAGAAATCTAGGAAGAGGTAGTAGACACTGCAAGATATCTGGTTAATATGTTTCCTTCATTGATGCTAGTCGACATGACTCCACATGAGGTATGGTCATGTAAGAATCCTTTGGTTTCACATCTCAAATTATTTGGTTTTGATGCATTTGTGCATGTTCCCAAGGAAAAAAGGAGTAAGCTGGAAAATAAGGAATTCAAATGTATTTTCATTGGATACAAAGAAGGAATTAAAGGATATAAGCTTTGGGATCATACATCAAAGAAAATAGTGTACAGTAGAGATTTGGTCTTCAGAGAAGTGAGAGATAAGTATGAGCCTACAATTTTTTCATATCGAGAATGATCCTGAGACTGTGTGGTTTGAACTAAGGAACCAAGAAGATGATTCAAATGAGTTGACTAAATTAGAGGAAGAGGTGGAACAATAGACTCTGGTGGTAAGGAGGTTATAAAGAGTAAGAAAAATAGTTGAAAGGTATAGTCCACCTGAATTCCATTATGCATTTTTGTTAACTTCCATCGACGATAAGCCCAAGTTGGTCGGTGAGGCAGTTGAGTTGGTAGAGGGTAATGATGTCGACCCCCCTCCTCCTACAAGGGCTCGCACAAACTATCATTCTAGGATCTTCTTCTGGAGTTGAATTATCTCTCGAATCCTTGTTGGATCCTCTGTTATGTACATAGGCCCCTTTTACTTTTGTTATGCAGGTCGACACAAAACTTGCACGCACTTTAATACTTAACCCATTTTTACTTTGGGTCAAAACCACATTCAGTAGCCCCTTTTCCCTAGTATAATTGCATATGACCGTGGGCTAGAACCAAAATCTTAACTAAAAGGCGTTATTCATAGCTTTGGGACTTCTGCACTTCGTGAACATTCACTAACTTAACACTCCAATCTCCTGGAGTGGTTACCAGCCAAATTCGGTCATAAAGTGACATGACCAACAACTACAAGTCTTATCCCATCTTTCCACTCTCCAAACTTCTATGACCATATCTAATGACTAGTGTGACTTCTCCCTCCTCCATAATCTATGGTGGAGATTAACTTCAAAACTCAGGGCTTTGGGAGTTTTGACACTCCAACACACAATGTCTCTCGGATAATCAAACATCGAACTAACGATCTACAACTGACGATCCTCCTACAACCAATGACTTTGATTAAATCTAGGCTTATAAATTTGGTTTCCTCACTCTCAATGAAAATAAAAATATCAAATAGTCGAACGTCGAATTGGCGATCTATGGTTCACACTCCTCCTATAGCCAATGGTTGTGATAAACTTCGGGCTTCGAGCTTTTGGGTTCCTCTCTCCCAATGAACATCAAACTACCGAAAAGATAAATGATGAATTAGGGAAGGGCGGAGATCTATGGTTGAGACTCTCCACTTGAGTGAATAATAAGATTTACTCTGGTGCTTCAGAGCTTCGACCACTACTACTACCTCCAAAATCTCCTGGGTAGCCAAAGTGTCAAAGGACCTAGAAATCGACGGCCCCACTTCACTCCCAATATACAGATGGGATTAAATTCAGTACTCTGGGATTCAGAGTTTTATCCTCCTAGGAACGCAATAACCATCTTTCCTGAAGTGTTGAATCTTCGAATCATGAGATATACAACTCACGTTCTCCTACACTCAGATCCAATGGCTATGATCTGAGCTCCCTTGTTGTGTTCTTCCTCTCTTGTCTTGGTTTGATCCAACAGACCAGATCTGTTTCCATAGTGAATCCAATAATTATTATGGTTTCTCCTCCTCTACGGTTCTGCTTCCCTTTGATTTCTCCTCTGATATATTCAAATAATAATCCTCTACTTTCGTTCTATGAAGCACTATACCTTCTAAGCTTGGAACTTGTGATAAGTTCTTTGGTACACTCCTAGCGCTTCTCTCCTGAGATTATGAGTCTTCGAACTGCAAAGGGACTTGTCCCTTTGTTCTCCCAAATAACTTCTTGTACCCTCCTAACACTCCTACTCTTCCTCTTGACCTTTCAAACTCAGTAAATGTGTTCTCCAATGCTCTCTTGGCACTTTGTGCTCTTCCTCCTGAGATTTACCAACACTTTAACAAAGTTTTGGCTGCTTGCACTCCTTACACTTACTCTCCTGAGTCTTGGAATTTACAAACTCACCTCCACACTCCTTTCACTTACTCTGTGTAGACTCATACTATCCCTTATGATATTTACTAGTTCTAGTGTTCCCAATTGGCACACTCCTCCTGAACTTGAAACTGAGTTCTTGCACACTCCTTGTGCTAACTTCTCAATGTTCTCAGTAACTTTGGTGTGAAATAATTGCACTAGAATTCCATTGAGCTTTTACACTGCTCTAAGTGTAGGCTCACTCCTTGCGCTTTCTTTGTGCACTCCTTCACTGGCCTTTCCTTAATATTTTACATTGCTATCAGTGTAGGTGCACTCCTTTCACTATGCCTTTCAAGCTTATGACTGGTTCTGGTGTGCCCACCTGGCATGCTCCTCCTGAACTTGAAAATAAGTTCTTGCAAAATCCTTACTCTATCTTCTTAGAGTTCTCAACAACTCTAGTGTGCACTCCTTGCACTCCCTTGAGAGCCCAAAACACTCAGAAATTCACACATACAGGGAATTCTATCTATTCCTACAAAGGGAACATAATTGCACTCATGGAATTCACATATGCACTGTAAATATTCAATAAACATTCAAAAATCACATATTCATTCACAAAGAACACACATAGGGATTAATATGCAGGGAAATATGCTTTTCTATTAAATCTGAATTCTTTTTACAATGGGTTTACAATGTTTACAAGACAAGACTGGAACAAAGTCTTTGTTCTTCTCTCCTCTCCTAAATTTCCCTCTCTTTAGAGATATTCTCTTCTCATTATATTCTCATAATGAATTCTCATGCATTATTATCCTTATGATCTCAATACATCGATTCTCATACAAAAATAGGGTCTTCTCGAACCTTCCTCCACCTACTACATTAAATTACAATTATTTTACAACTCATCTAAATTGGATCTATAGTCATGTGCCTGTCATCCATTAAAGGAGAATTACATGCATATTTTACAAATACAATGGCTCTACCCTCCTCTACAATGGCTCTACAAGGGATAATTACATGCATCTTTTACAAATACATTAATTTTGAGATTTAAACCCAAAATGAGAAGGATGGTGTTTTCTCTCCTTGGGATCTCCTCCCTCCATGTGTGTTGTTGCACTGGTTGTTGATGCACTGCTGAGTATGAGTGATTCTCTTGCATCATACTCCCCTAGTGAAAAATTCATGAGCTCATGCTCATGTCTCCTCTGTTGTTGCTGTTGAGATCCTCTGTAGTCCCAAAATTCACTATGGAGTTGTCCACCTGCTCCTCTACCTTTTTTCTTCTATTTGTTCTGTTGTTGTTTCTAGCTCTCCCCCTGGTTTCCAAATTTTATGTTGCAAGGCTCCATTTATATTTCCACTGCAATCTTCTCTTGTCATCCTCCACCTATTTCTGATGGTCTCCTTTGTTATCTTCAGCATCAACCTCCTTATCTCCTCAATCTCCTTGTCCGGATTGTCTATGGGTTGGCTCCTCTCCTACAGTCTTCTCTGTTGCATCTCCTCTTCTACCTCAATCTCAAATTTGGCTTGTTGGATAATCCTCCTCTAGGTTATTACTCCTCCCAGTGCTTCCAATTCTTCATACAAATCAAAGGGTGGATCATCCTAATCTCCCATGCCAACTTTATCACCTATGGCATTATCTCACCACTCCGCTGCAGACTCCAATTCTGCAACAATATTACTGAGTTGTTGCTCAGAAATCTCTTATGATAATTTTCTTTCTTCCAATTCCTCTATTCCTCTATCATCTCCTTGGGATGGCATAATTCCAACTTCATCTAGCTTCTCCTCATGGTAGAATTATTCTCCATTCTTCATGACTGTATCCTTATGGAAGTCTTCCTTTGTCTCTATATTTTTTAACAAATCCTCCAATAGATTCAACTCTTTATCCCACTGAGTGAGTATGGCATCTGAATGCTCCTCTTGAACATTCCTTTGGCTCATAACTATGCAGGCCTATTCTTCTTCAATCTCGTGGGTAGATTTCAATGTATGCTCCTTCTCCTGCTCCATAATATTCTTTGTTTGTTCTCCTTCTTCCTCTTTTCCTCTCCTTTGGCCATCTACATGGACCGATTATTCTTCTTGTGTCTCCTACACCATTTCCTCATAAACATGAGACCCTACAAAGCTCACTCCAAGAGATATATTGATCCCTACTATCATCAATTTGCAATGTTGGTGATCTTGTCCTTCCTCCTTTTCTTCTGTCAGCACTCCTTGATGATATATTTCCTCCCCTATCATCACTCCTTGTTGATATGAACTCTCCTCTGATATCCTGAGACCCTCAGATAATCTCATCTCCTCCTTCTCTTCTCTCAGCACTCTTTGTTGCTCTGAACTCCTCTTTGACTTCCTAAGACTCTCAGGCAGTCTCATCTCCTCCTTTCCCACCTGGAAACCTGACCTTTCCTTTCTTCCCTGCTGGAATTATTTGAGATCTTCAACTGGTCTATTCTCATTTTCGTCCTGAAAATATATGAGATCTCTAGCTGGCCTCTCTTCACCATTGAGGATTTATTCATCTTCTAGTTTTCTTATGTGTCCTTGAGGTTTTCCACTTTCCTCAACCACATTCTTAGTATCTGGTTTTTCCTCCTGGAAATCGATCATTGGATAGGAATCTTCACCTTCTTCTTCATGGGACACTCATACCTCCGACTCTCTTTCTCTCCTTATTGCATGCTCTACCATTTCATAATCAATCTATCAAGCTCCTCTCTAGTCTCCTTGAGCTCTTTATCCATCCCCTCTATGCTCATCTTCTTGAGGTCTCCTCTTGGACCTTGTCTATGGCCTTTAGTAGCCATTTTATCCTCTCCTATGTGAGCTTCCACTTGCTCACTGTGAGCTAGAATCAACCTCTTCCAAGCTCTCCTTGCTTAGCCTTTGGTTCACTTCCTGGAACCTTCTCCCTGATATTTTACACTCCTGCTGAGTGTAGGCACACACCTTGTGCTTTCTCCTCTTTCTGAGCAATCCTTTCTCTCTGGTTGTTGCACTCCAACTGCACACCTTAGGAGCTCCATAGGATCTCCTCTACTCCAAGAACCCAACTGTTCCTTTTCTTCATCCCACCTGGCTTTTTGTTTCACACTTGAAACAATTCTTCACACAAAGCATAAGTAATCTACCTCTCTTCCTTTGCCTTCTTTTTGTAGAAAAAATCTCACTCTTATGCCACTTGATGGTATCAAACAAAAATCTCATTCAGGCTCTGATACCACCTGATGCAACCCCACCCCTCCAATGGGGGCTTGCGTTACCTCTCGGTCTAGGATCTTCTTCTAGAGATGAATTAGCTCTTGGATCCTTGTTGGATCCTCTCTTATATACATAGGCCCCTTTTACTTTCCTTATGCAGGTCTGCACAAAACCTGTGGGAACTTTAATACTTAGTCCATTTTTCCTTTGGGTAAAAAAGACTAGCACTAGCCCCTTTCCCCTAGTGGAATCACATATGACCAAGGGATAGAGGTAAATGATTAATTGAAAGGTGTTATTCAAAGCTCTAAGACTTCGACGCTCTATGAACATTCGCTAAATCAACACTCAAATCTCCTAGAGTGGTTATCGATCGAATTTGGTCATAAAGTGACGTGGCCGGTAGATGTGGGTCTTATCCCGTCCTTCCACTCTCCAAAATTCTATGACTAGATATGAAGGATGGCATGATTTATTCCTCCTCCATGATCTACAATGGATATTCACTTCATAACTCTAGGATTTTGGAGTTCTGAGACTCTAACACACAATGTCTCCTAGATAGTCGAACACTAAACTGGTGATCAGTGCCTCACACTCCTCCTATAGCCAACGATTGTGATTAACTTCGTGCTTCATGCTTCGAGGTTCCTCACTCCCAATGAACATCAAAATCCCTAACAAGCAAACACCAAATTGATGATCTATGGTTCACACTCCTCCTACAGCCAATGGTTGTGATCAACTCTGGGCTTCGGGCTTTGGGGTTCCTCACTCCCAATGAACATCAAAATATTGAAAATTCAAACACTGAATTGGCAAAGGGAGGAGATATATGGATAAGAATCTCTAGTTGATCGGTGACTAATATTTACTCCAGTGATTTAGATCTTCAGGCCTTCAGACACTTTTCAACGACTACCTCCAAAATATCTCGGGTAGCCGAAGTGTCGAAGGACTTACAAATTGACGACCTTGCTTCACTCCAAATATACAGCTAGAATTGATTCAGGACTTCGAGCTTCGAGGTTTTCTCCTCTTGGAAATGCAAGAACTAGTTTTTCCCAAAATTTCAAATCGTCAAATCGTGAGATCTATAGCTCTCGTTCTCCTGCGCTCAGATTGAACGACTAGGATTTGATATGCCCTACTATCCACTTCTCCTCTTGTATGGGTTTGATCCAAGGACCTAGATATGTTTCCATATCCTATGCAATGGTTATTGTGGTTTCTCCTCCTCTACAGATCTTCTTCCCTTCAAGAAAGGAATTCTCAAATCTTTCAAATTCTTGGCCTTTGATTTCTCCTTTAACAAGGTCAACTCCTTAGCCTCTTCTTGTGTTTTATGAAACATTACACCTCCTAAGCTTGGAACTTGCGATAAGTTCTCTAGATCACTCCTTACGCCTCTCTCTTGATCTTATGACTCTTCAAAATGCAAAGGGGATCTACCTTTTGTTCTCCCAAATAACTTCTTGTGCCCTGTTGGAACTCCTTATCTTCCTCCTGATCTTTCAAACATAGTCAAAGTGTTCTTCGACACCCTCCTAACACTCTATTCTCTTCCTCTTGATATTTACCAACACTTTAACAAATTTTTGGCTTCGTGAACTCCTTGGACTTACTCTCTTGAGTCTTGGACTTTACAGACTCACCTGCGCACTCCTTGCGCTTACTCTATGCAAACTTGCACTAACCCTTCTAAGATTTACTAGTTCTGGTGTGTCCACTTGGCATGCTCCTCAGGAGCTCAAAAATGAGTTATTGCACACTCCTTGTGCTGGATTATCAGAGTTCTCAGTAACACTAGTGTTCACTCATTTCACTATCATTTTGTTGAGATTTTACACCACTCTTAGTGTAGGAGCACTCCTTGCGCTTTCTCTATGCACTCCTTGCACTGGAATTTCCTTGATATCTTAAACTACTATGAGTGTAGGCACACTCCTTCCACTCACTCTGTGAACTCCTTACACTATTCCTTCTAAGATTATGACTGGTTCTAGTGTGCCCACCTGGCACGCTCCTCCTAAATGAGAAATTGAGTTCTTGTGCACTCCTTTCACTGGCTTCTCAAAGTTGTCAATAACTCTGGTGTGCAGTCCTTGCATTGCCTTGTTAGCCCAGAACACTCATAAATTCACATAGACAGGGAATTTTATCTATTTCTACAAAGGGAACATAATTGCACTCATGGCATTCACATATGCACAGTAAACATTCAATAAACATTCATAAAAAACATATTCATTCACAGAGAACACACATAGAGATTCATATGCAGGGAAATCTACTTTTCTATTAAATCTAAATGTTTTTGCAATGAGTTTACAATGTTTGCAAGACTAGACTGCAACAAAGTCTCAATTCTTATCTCCTCTTATGAATTCTCCTCTCTTGAGAGATATTCTCTTCTCATGATATTCTCATAATGCATTCTCATGCATTATTCTCCTTATGATCTCAATACATAGATTCTCATACAAAAAATGGGGCTTCGCAAGCCTTCCTGCACCTACTACATTAAATTACAATTAATTTACAACTCATCTGAATCAGATCTAGAATCATATACCTGTCATCCATTAAAGGAGACTTACATGCAACAGGTACAAATAAAATGGCTATTCCCTCCTCAAACCTTTACAATATTTATTACATTAATTTTGATATTTAAACCCAAAATGAGAAGACTGGTGCTTCTCTCTCCTTGGTATCTGCTCCCTCCATGTGTGTTGATGGGTTGGTTGCTGACACATTGCTGAGTAGGAGTGATGCTCCTACATTAGGTAAAATCTGGAAGGATTCCATGGTTGAAGAGATAGAATTATTTCACAAGAATGAGACATGGGATTTGGTCAAATTACCTGGTGGAATAAATCTCGTCAGTAGAAAATGGGTATTCAAGAAGAAGACCAATGTTGAAGGACAACTGGATAATTTCAAATCTCAATTGATAGTGAAAGGTTACTCTCAAGTCAAGGGAGTCGACTTCGCTGATTTTTTTTTCCCTATTGAAAATTAACTTCCATTAGAGTACTAATGCATCTAGTTGCAACATTCAATCTAGAAATAAAAAATATGGATGTGAAGACAACATTCCTACATGGGGAACTAGAAGAAGAATTCTATATGAAATAGCCCGAAGGATTTGTAGTAAAGGGTAAGAAAGAGTTTTTGTGCAAACTGAAAAGATCCCTTTATGGTCTAAAGAAATCACCAAGGATGTGATACCATAAGTTCAACACATACATTCTTAGTTTTGGATTTGTGAGAAGCAAGGTTGATCACTGCATATATTCCAAGGAAGAAAGTGCGTATTTCATATATGTAGCTTTGTATGTCGATGACATGTTGCTAATTGGAAACAACATGGATGCATTAAAGGAGGTGAAGAAAGTAGCTATCCTCCAAGTTTGACATGAAGGATCTTGGTGTAGATAACTTCATTATGGGAATGGATATTAAGAGAGATCGAACCACTAGAAATATTTGGTTGAATCATACAAAGTATATTGAAAAAATTCTGAAATGTTTCAACATGCAATATTGAAAACCTATGAAGATTCCAATTCCTTGGGGAGTAAGGCTAATTGTTGAACATTTTCCAAAGACAAAGGAAGAAATAGAGGACATGGCATATGTTCCCTATGAAAGTGTTGTTGGTATTATAATGTATATGATGGTCTACACTTGACCAGACACTTCCCATGGAGAGGGAGTGTTGAGAAGGTAGATATCGACACCTGGAAATGAGCATTGGACATATGTTGAGAGAGTATTTAGGTATTTTTGTGGCTCGAAGGACTATGCTATATGCTACTAAGGAATACCTGGAGGTGATTGTAGTGGTAAATTAAATGTGCATGGCTTTGTTGATGTCGATTGGTATGGATATCTGGATCAATGGAGGTCGACCAGTGGATATGTCTTCAATATATTCGATGGAGAAATAAGATGGATGAGTAAGAGACAAGAACTTGTATCCTTGTCAAAAACAAAAGCTATATATATGGTGACCACTCATGGAAGAAAATAAGAAGTATGGTTGCAAAGGATATGTTTAGGAATTGAGTTTGAGTAGAGATAAATGAAGGTAAGTTGTGACAGTGAAAGTGCAATATTTATGGCAAAGAACCCTTCTTATCATTCGAAGAATAAAAACATTGATGTACAATACCATTTTGGAAGAGATATGGTCAAAAGTAACAAGGAGTTGCTGGAGAAAGTAGACACATTGGAAAACACAACAGACTTGTTGACTAAGTTTGTGAGTGTTGTGAATTTCTCTTGGTGTAGAGAGGCAATGGGCATTGTTTCCTTAGGTCTATGAATGGAAGTTGATGAATCTCTTGATTTAACAAAGAAGACAACAATTGGGATAATTTTGGTTCATTATATTCTTTGTAGTGAAATTCTAGTCAAAGTGGATCGATAGTAGGTTGAGGGTCGAGGTAGATCAAAAAAAAGTTGAAGGTTGAGATTAGTTGAGCAGGTAAAGTCAAAATCGAAGGTCGAGGTGGTTTGACATGGTAAAGGAATCAACAACGATTTGAAGAGGTCAACCAACAAGAGGTTGACAGGCGGGCATGTGGCAACCAACTAAAGACTGAATGAAGGCCGATTGTTATTCGACTAGTAATCCGAGTTAGAGTCAACTGTAACAAAATCCTGAGATTTATGGGATTTGTATCCAATGATGTGCATGGATCTATAACCGTTTTTTGGGTGCCAAGTATTCATATTTTTCCCTATTGTAAAGCCTATAAAGAGGCGTGTTGTAAGTCCATAAAGGCTAATCAATGAATCGTAAGATATCCAGTCTTTACGGAAATATTTAGATGTAGGTTGGTGGTCATGCAGATGTAAGCTATATTGACTACAAGGTTGTTCTTGCGAAGACAAGAGGGTATGATGTTGATTGTGTCTTAGGTGTGGAAAAAGGTTAGACATGTAACCTTTTATTCAAATTGAATAAGACAACAAGAGAGAAAAACACTCAAGGAATGTTGGTTTTCCCGATTTCGATTTCCATGGTTAAATACATGTGTATTGTGTAATTTCCTTGTCATTTACATTGTTGATTAAATTATTCTTCTCTTCTGCTAGGTTTAGTGTGGAAGTGTATCTCATTTCCTAACAACAATCCTCCAATTGAAGGAAAGTCCTTAACTCACCTCCTTTCATCAAGTCACCTCAATGCAACTCAACATCTGCAATGAGTGTGGCCAACACCCCTCACTCCTTAAACATCCCAACGAACTATCCAAAGTGTTCCAAGTAGAATGAGTTGCCTCAAATAACTTCCATACCTTAGGCATGTTTGAACCAATAATTTACCAAACTCAACCAATGATCACCTACGTATCTTTGAGCCATCACACAATCATCCACAAGTCACCAAGGTGTGCATTGCTTCATCCAATGTCCCATATCAAAGGAATGCGAAGACCACCCAAGTCATTTGTTTTGTGTTCTTCCCATTTATGTTTACTGTCTATAATTATTGGTCAAATCCTCTGTTTACTCCATCCATATCCTAGAATGAAACTGCCTTACACCTCCTCCAAGCATTCAAACTATGGAACTATCATCACGACTTTCAATTCATCACATGGCCCAATGAATCTGTCTATGGAACTAAACACTAGGGTGCCTCACACATTCTCTCAAATCAACATGAATAGACTTCACTGCTCACTTCACTACATCGACTTGTCCAAATCACCTCATCAAGGAGTTAGGAAACTTCCTCAAGGCACCTCCATTGCTGCATCCAAATATGAGTAAGTCCACCAAATGAATCTTTCAAGTATGTGGCTCAAGCTCTCTGCACATATGCTCAAATAAGATGTTCCAATTGTCACATGACTTCTTTGAATATGCATCACTTGAGTCACCCTCAAGTTTATCGCTTGTCACCATGGAAATGGATTTCTCTCAAACCATAAAGTCATTTGAACTCCCTTCAAAGAACTCACCGTAACAATTAGGAAATGGAAGAACTCAAAATCAACCATACATTTCCAATGAAATCATCCACTGCAACCATGTTCAAATCCTAATGTCCTCGGCCTGCACCTATCCAAGCGACTGACTGTCTACACAAACTCACCTCAACCACCATATGAAACTCCATAAGCCTATAATACCTTTGTTGTGATACAAGGTTGAGTCCACCAGTCCACTTTCAAAACCCAAACTTGCATGCAACTAGTCAAACTTGTCTGTAATGTATTGTCATGTCTGCACCTTAACTGCTTCCACTTCAAGGCACCATGCATTCACCACCCAACTGTCAATCCATACTATTTTTAGTAATCTTTTGTAACTTTGTGAAGAGCTACCTCATACGAAGGTTATGGTCTACCCATATGTCCAACAACCCAACTCAAATGAATTGTTGCTCTCGACAATGAATGACATAGAGACATCATGATGGAAATGTGTCCAACCAAATTCTTGTTGCGGATATTCTCTAGGTCACCCTATATAATCCAACACACCCAAGTGCTTCACCCTGCTACAACCCATAACTTCTATCTTTCACAATCACTTCAACGATCACACTTTGCATTTTACTTACATGATCACTTATGTGGTTAGATCTATGACAAGTCGTGCAACAAATCCTGCATTCAACTACATTTCCCAAGTGCTCCATTCTCCCAACGAAGTATGTGCTTGATATATCAAGGTGTGCATAACAAGTATGGCACTCACTTCCATCGCGACTCTAACCAACCAAGTCTATCTCTTCGATCAACTTTGTGACATGTTCTTCAATCAACTCTGCAATGATTTCTGCGGTCACACACCCTATCCAAGTGCTTCTTTTCACCACAAACTCTGCTCTAGTCTGCACAACATCTGCACCAACTCAACCTTCCCATTGCACTGTCAACCAAACCACTCTCGTAAGTCTAATGCAAAGTCTATGATGAATAATTTCGATGCACTGAACCATTCACCAAATCTGCGAACATTCCCACTAAAATTCTTTCGTAATAAGCATCCTTCTCAAGAAGTGTGCCCTACCACAATTTTTTTGACAAAAAGAGTGGTGAAGAGAAACAAACTACTACGATACCATCTATGATATAATGTGCCTAGTGATCATTCACCTCTTGAACATTTCTCACTTGGCTACTTGGCATCACCAAGGATACTTTGTCTAAACTATGCCTTTTCACCTAGAGCATACCCATGCACCATTCTAGGCTACCAGTGACTCTTGTATATTTAGACAATTATTAATAGTTTTAACACTTAGTCATATTGAAGCATACATCCACAACAAACCAAAAGAACCATGGAACAAACAAAAGAAAAACACAAATCTAGCACAGATGGAAAAAAATGTTCCTAACACATGGCTAAGCCTTTGTTATTGTGAAATAGTTACAATATGAGAACCTTCTTGGTTTACAAATTCGACATAGTCACACAACTTGTCTCACCTCACCAAGACACTTGTAAATAGATTCATCACACCAATACTCTCTATCACAATTGTCTCAACTATAGATGTGTCCTCAACTATAGACGTGTTGTCTCTTCGTTTCGGTGGAATACACAAATTTCAGTTCTGCCTCACACATGCCTCCAACAAAATTTTGTTTTCTAGACTTCATAAAAACCATCCTAAGAGAATTTCTCCCAACTATATTCGATGAATCCACCTCAAGGTACCACAAGTCCTCCCATGTGGAGTGACTTGGATCCTTGAGGGAGATCAGCTCTCTTTGTCTGCCTCAGAACTGCAGATCTCTTCTTACTCTCCTTGTCTTTTAATCTACCTTCCTTTGTTGTGCGCCCTTCTTCTCTTATAGGGACTCCAAAGTTCACCATCACAACTGTCGCATCCATTGGGACTGTCACAAACCCATGTCCAAATGAATCGTTGCACCCATTTGTGGACCCTCTCACCCAAATGAATAGTCGCACCCCTTCACAGACCCACTCACCCAAACAAATCGTCGCACCCATTCATGGATCCGTTCGCCCAAACTAACTGATGCACTTGTCAACCGTCATGCCCGTTGGGCCCTGTGCCCAACCTTGGTGCACCCCTCATGCCAACATGCCCCAATATCTTGGTTTCATCATACTAGGGCAAGTCCCTTGGAGTGTAAGCATGCCGAAAATATGAAATTAAGAACCTACAACTATCTTTTGATGAGTACAAATTCAGAGGTCAATTCAATGTGGTATCAATGTATCAAGGCAGTGTTGATATAATTCTAGGGTCAACTTGGGTAGATACATTAGGTACTTTTATGTTCAACACAAGGAAAAAGTTTTTAACATTTTCTTATAAGAAGAAGAAAAATCACATTAACGTGGACCTAGCAAACCAATTAATGGTTTTCGAGTCAAATATAATTGAAAATCACAGGTATCTTTTCGATGGGAAATTAATCGAAAAGGAGGAAGAAAGCTCCTGCCTAAGGAACCTTAATCAAAATTTATTAGAACAAATTAAACTCTTAAAAGATGAAAGAAAGGAGAATCTAGAATCCAAAAATAAAGATGACAAGTCAGAAGATAAAGAAGAACTTTTACGATTAAGACGCCATAATCAAGATTTATTAACTCAGATTAAAAAGCTCAAGCACGATAAGCAGTCTTTACAAGGAGA
>ML783737.1:846465-856513 GCA_009831015.1 Picea engelmannii
TAGGAAATCTTTAAAAAAAAAAAAAAAAAAATTCTTCCTTTTTATTTTCTTGCAATCATTATATTTCTTTGAATATCACGTCGGACTTTCTCAAGGTCCTATATTGTTTTAAAAATCTAGAATTCCATGAAAATCTTAAAACAAAGAGGAGTACAACCTCTATAAGAATGCAAGGGGATTTGTATCCCCATGAGGTTTTCATGTCTGTCCTGACGGATTTAAGTGTCAACATTTTTTTCGACCATATTGGGAACTTGAATTGAAACTTGAAATATGGTTTAGCATTTTTTGAGAGATACTTGAATTTGCTCCAGGATAATCAATGCCACCTGGAAATTAGATTAAATAATCAACGAAGCATATTACATCAATTATAAAATATGGTAATACCGAACAACCAATACCAGAGAAGAATTGGAAATATCTTGGAAAACATTGGTGCAATAAGAAGAAAGAGAAATTCTCCATAGACAGAGGAGAGAGGAGCGACAAGACTGAAGAAATGAAAGAATAGCTAGAGTAGAACAAGAACAAGGTCGGGATTGAAGTTGGACAAATACAAGGGACCCATTACCACAAGTAAAATCAAGCAACCATGTATTCCAATAAGGGGAAAACATATTCCTGAAATATCTCTAGAAATGGTGGGAAGAAATGAACAACCATGAGAAGAACCAAAAAAATAACCTCATGAAGAAAGACAAGGAGGTGGAGGAGGTGGTGCAAGAAATCAAGAAGAACTAATATTTAGAAACTTAAGAAGAGTAAGGGATTCCCCCTTAAATATTTGAGGTGAGAAACATGACCTCCTTGTTCTCCCTAAGGGTACCTTGAAGGAATTTTCGGGAGATGGAACAATTGATTCCAAATGACATCTTAACTTATTTCTTGATGTTTGTGATTTTCATCGATTTGAATATGATGATGTAATGGTAAGTTTATTTCTTCAAACCTTATCAGGGTGAGCCTATGAATGGTATACTAAATTACCTTGTAGGTCAATCGACTCATTTAATGACCTCGAAGCCATGTTCCTAACCATGGTCTCTTCTCCTGTTGCATATCATACCCTTCTCACCAATTTTACCCAGATTGGTTTGAGGAAGAATTAGAGAATACGAGATTTCAATATGAGGTTCAATAAAACTTTGAGTAAGATTCCAGAAGGAAAAATACTTAATAGCCCAATGATACTCGGTTGTTATAAGAATGAAATGCCCGCAAAGGTAAAATATTCTATTAGAACATCCCATACGGATACCTTGGAATAAGAAATGATTAAGGCCACTAAGATGGAAGAAATTATGATTGAGGTGGGTACTAACCCCCATATTATCTTGGGAAAAGTGCATAGGTAGCTAGGAGGCCTATATATTGATGATCAAGGATCTCCTCGTTCAATAAGGAATGAAGAAAAAAAATCATGACCCATCCAAAATCAAACAATTGGAGGAGTATTTTTTAAGGGAACCATACCAGATGTGAAGGTAGACCATGTTGTAGCACAAGAAACCAAACAAAGAATTGAAATTGCACAAATCAATAGAACCATCAGGAAGATGCAGAATGAAATAATTATATTAATAAGGGGAGATAATCATGTAGAAAATATGAGAATTCCGATCCAAGAGAAAAGAAGGAACCCTCCCCAAGAAAATAGAGTAAGGTTTGAAAATATGGATAATTCGCAAAGACAAAGGGTTCCCAGAAAACTAACCCCAAATGCAGTTGTTATGGATGATGTATATGATGAGAAAATGGTTGAGCAAGGGAACAATTACTTACTTTATGAAAGTTCCAAAATTATAAAAATGGACAGATCGGAGGTGTCAATGTATATATTTGAAGAAGGAAGAAATGACCCCGAATCAAAAGAGAATGTTTCCCAGACATGTGTGTTTGTAAATAAATTCAAGAATAAAAATGATTTTAAAAATGAAAACGAGAAAGATAAATAAAAGGTGAATGAGAAAATGGAAAATGAAAATGTGATAGATAGTGTTGGAAGCAAGAAGAAGCATCTAATGTCAAGACCTACTCAGATGAAATACATGTTGGATCATGTTGTCATTGATGCCAAAGGTGTGATTGATTGATGTCATTGATTGATGTCAAGTGATTGATTGTTTGATTGATTCTGAAGGATTGATTGATTGATGATTGATGTAATGTAATATGTATTGTCCTTGATGAGAATGCATAGATGAAGATGGATCAATGAGTTGTCATTGATATGATGAAGATAGATCAATGGGTTTTCATTGATACAGGATGAATATGGATATATGTGGTTTCATTAGTATATGATGCATTGTTGGAAAAATGTATAGAGGACTCATTATTGTCTTATCCTGATTGATAAGGTGCACAAATGGATGAACTCCAAAGTGGTCTCCTTATGGTGAAATCCCTCAGGGGAAGATGCTTTGTGGATTGAGTTATCCTAGAAGAATGGTTGGAGGACCCATGCTGGTATGTGGAACATCACATAACTCTTCACAGTTTGAGAGTTATGGCCTTACGAAGTTGGAGGACCCTCACATGTTGGCTTGAAGCCCACAAGATCAAATAAGTCAAAGTGCTTGAAAAGAAAAAATCATTATTTAAATGATTAATTAAAGTGACAAAGTCAATGTGGATTATTTAAATAATAAAGAGAAGTGACAAAATCAAGAAAGATTATTTAAATTATAAAGTGAGATGAAAAAATCAAGAAGGAATATTTAAATGATAAAATATTGGAGAACTTTCTATTTATGGAAAGTGGTTAATCCTAAAAATAAGGAAAATAGGTTAAGTGACCTAGAAATGGGTTAAGTGACCTAGAGGATGAAAGTATAAATAAAATAGCAATGGTCTCTTGCAAAATATCTTTTTTGTGGATCAATGGAGTGCTTCTTGTGAGAATATCTTTTGGAGCATTGATGGAGAGCTTCTTTTGAGAGCTTCTTATGAGAGCATATTTGGTGTGGATCTCTTGAGCATGTGTTGAAGATATATTCTGAGAGAGAGCATATTGGGAGGATCGCATGGACGCATTGAAATTTTGACAAGTATGAGATCATGATGGAGAAATTCTCAGAATTACAGAAAAACCCTATTTTTTTATTCGTACGCCGGTTGTCTGTATATACAGTGCGTATACACGAGTTGTCTATGTACAAGGTGCATACAATACGCAGGTTGTCTGTGTATAGGGAGCATTCAGTGGATAAAATCATGGAGATTTGTGGTTGAGCTAATGACAAGTTGTTGAAGATTGAAGCAGGTTCCAGATCTGCATTCTATGGACTCAGATCTGTCACTGAGACATTGGTATGGTTACATTATTGTCTTGATGGATAGTATATCTTGTTGTGTTGTGAATTCTTAGGGAATTCTTGGTATGGCTGCTGTGATGTGGTATATGTTGGTTGATGGAATGAGTAGTACTCTTGTGATTCATTGGTGACATGATTGCTATCGTATACTAGTTGTTTATACATGATTGAGATAACATTCATATTGACTGGTTGTGGATCATGAGTCTACTATTGGAGAGCTTGGATGTGTTGTGATTGGATGTGGTTCATTTTGACAGTGAGAGACAAAAGAAAATATGATTGCAAGTTGCATAGAATCTGAGCATGTGATGAAAAGGATAAACCCTAATATCTCATAAGGTATATGTAGTCTATAGTACTTCTTGGGCACATATACACATGGGATGTACTACTAGTAGGGCATGTACATACGCATTTTGCACTATCGATAGGTCGCCTACCTATTGTAGATTGATATTTGTTGAGGATTGTTGTCTCATCTCAGTTGGTGTTGAGGATGTAAGTTGAGTCCTGAATTATAGCGATGGTTCTCTTGTAGAGTTGTATTCTATTCAATTGTTGTTGAAAAACCCCAAGGATTTTAATCCGTAATAAAAAGAAAATTGTACATACATCTTATGTTCTTTGTGTTCCTTGTGGTGATGACTTGTTGATGATATATTGTTGATTTATGTTGTTGATATTTGATCACATCTAATTGGTTAGAAATGATAGCAATGAGTAATGAGTAAGTGTTGAATGCTAACTAATAAGTTTTGTGAAAGAGGGAATTTTTGACAAAAATATCCCCACACTCATTCACCCCCCCCTCTAAGTGTGGTAAGTGTGTCCAACAATACAATGTTGTATAGGACTTGAGTAAGCTAAGGATAACTCTCCCTTTCACAAAAGCAGTAAAGTTCCCTCAACAAAGGGATAATATTTTGATATTGTTGGATGATTCATCTGGAAAAATGGAGGTTGTTGTTATAAGTCTGAAATAAATCCAAAACACATCAACTATCAAGTTGAGAGGTAAAATCCCACATTTTTATATTTCAATTGAAAATCATGATGTTTCCCTTCATAATTGCTTAGTTGATACTGGTGCGACCAATAATATTATGCCACTGGAGTTCATGGAGGAATTTGGCATGAAATGCACCAAATATTATGAGACCAGTGAAAGTATATATGAAATTGATTCTAGAAAAGTGTCAGCTTATGGAGAAATCAAATATTTTTATTCTTGTATCACGATGGCTCACCATATTATTACAATTTTCAATATAATTGTAGTATACCTTCCTCCTACATATCGAGTTTGTTTAGTAATATATTGGTCATCTATGATTAGAGGATACATAATGAACGATGTAAGATACATCATGCTTCCAGATAAAGGAGAAGCAATGATTAAGGTCCCTTGTGAACCCAAGAGACCATTCTTTTTCAAAAATAAGGATAATAAATTAATGGAAGATTATATAGACACAAGGATCAAAAACTATGCTATCCTAGACATGGAGTAGATTGAAGACCTAGAAAAAACCCAAGATATGAAGAATCAAGAGCATCAATTTGAAAGATATTGGAGGATGTCATTTGATGGAGCTTTCTCAAGCTCCGGGAGTGGAGTTGGAATTGTCCTTGTTAATCTAAGAAAGATTGTGCACCCATATGCTATCAGACTTTAATTTTCATGTACCAATAATCAAGCAGAATACGAAGCTTTGATTCAAGGAATGATCCTTGCACAAGAAATGAAGATAAAACATCTAATTATACCTGGTGACTCCGATTTGGTGATAAGTCAAGTTACCCAGAGGTATAAAATTAAAAGAGAAAGACTGAAGTTATATTTCAAAAGAGTTAACGAAATGATGGAAGCTTTCATCTCTTTCAACATTTATTTCATCCCAGGTTATAAGAATCAGAAGGTAGATTCATTAGATTTTGCGGCCTCATTGTCAAACCCAAATGTTGTTTAAAAAAAAATCACTTTTCAAGTAAAAAGCGTATTCTGACCTTCTGTACCTGATAACCAAGAATATTTACAAGTATTTTAGAATGATGAAGAATTGGAAAAATGTCTGTTGAACGATGATGATGATGAATACAATCACATAATTGTTGTCCTAATGGATTGTATTCAATATGAGTCTCTTCTTACAAGAAACGATCACGCTAAAAATATCTTGGAAGAAATTTCACTCGAAAAGGTCCAAGAAACAAGGAAAATTAATATTGGAACTAACAATTTCCCAAAATATGTCAACTTGGGAGTTGATTGCAAAATTGAATAAGTTGATCAATATGTTGCATTATTTAAAGAATATCTTGATGTGTTCGCATGGAGTTATGATGATTTCAAGGCTTATGATAAAACAATATTTCAACATATCATTCCCTTGAGAGAAGGGGAAAAGACTGTCAAGAAAAAGATAAGGATGATGGACCCAAAATTAAAACCACTGGTAAAGGTTGAATTGGAGAAATTAAATAAGGATGGAATAATATACCCCATTAGACATTCTGATTGGATTTCAAATCCTGTGATAGTAAGAAAAAAGACTGGGGAGATTCGAATGTGTGTAGATTTCAAGGATCTTAATAAAAAAGTTATAAAGGATAATTATCCTTTACCTAACATGGAGTTTATTTTCCAAGAAGTCACGTGATCAACCTGCATGCCCATGTTAGATGGATTTTCTAGGTATAATCAAGTCTTGGTTGTTGAAGAAGATAGAGAAAAGACAACATTCATAACACCTTGGGAGACATATTCATATGCTAGGATTCCCTTTGGTTTAGAGAATGCAAGAGATACATTTCATAGGGTTATGGATCATGCTTTTGAGGGGTTTATATTAAAATTCATGTTGGATTATCAATATGACTTAATAGTACATTAAAAAACGAGTGATCACATTCATCACTTGAGGAAAGTTTTTGATAGATGTAGATTATATGGTGTTTTCTTAAATCCAAAGAAATGTTTATTTGGTGTAACTCAAGGAAAATTGTTGAGTCATATTGTGTGAAAGGAAGGAATCTATATAGATCTTGAAAGGGTTAAATATATAAATGAACTTAAACTTCCATGATCTAAGAAAGGAGTTCAATCATTTTTTGGCAAGATCAACTTTGTACGAAGATTTGTCCCTAACTATGCAAGTATTGTGAAGCTGATCAATTTATTGTTGAAAAGGGACCAAAGGTTTGAATGGACAATGGATACACAAGAAGTTTTTAATAATATCAAAAGGGAAATCACTACAACTCCAGTCCTTATTAGCCCATATTTTCAAAGAGACTTCATCATTTATTGATTCTCTATAGAAATGGTGGTTGCATCTATTATTACTCATAGTAATACCAAGGGTGAATAATTGACGATTAGCTTCATGAGAAAGACCCTTCATGATTATGAATTGAGATATTCAGAATTGGAGAAACAAGCCTTATATATTGTGAAGGTCGTGGCGCACTTTCGAACTTACATGTTAAATTCTCATGTCATTTGTTATGTTCTATCCTCTCCTGTGAATATTCTTTTAAATCAACAATTGAGAGAAGGAAAATGGGCAAATTGGTCGGACAAAATTCAAGAATATGACATTGAAATTAAACCTTTAAACGAAGTCAAAGGAAAATATTTATGCAAACTCATTGCAAATAGTGATTCTTTGGATGGAATGATTTCAATTTCAATAGAAGAACCCATGGAAGATTCAGAATGGTATAGAGATATTATATTTTATTTGAGGTATGGACAATTTCCACTCACCTTGAAACCTAAAGAAAAAATAACATTGAATATTAATTCGAGTCAATATGTGATGATTGTTGACATATTGTTTAGGAGGAACTATGATGGTATATTGATGAGATGTGTTGATGAAAGGAAATCTCAAGAATTGATGAAATAATTCCATGAAGGAATATGTGGTGGACATTTTGCGCCTACCGCCACCGTGCATGACATAATAAGATTTGGGTCTTATTGGCCATAAATGTTTAAATACTCATATGCTACAATAAGGAAGTGCGTATCTTGTTAACAATTTTCATGGAAAATGAAAAAATATGCAATGTCATTACAACCTATATCTGTAGAACAACCATTTTCCCAATGGGGACTTGATGTCGTTGGACCAATAAACCCAAAATAAATCAAGGTACATATATATATTCTCATCGCTACAGATTATTTTACAAAGTATACAGAAGCAGTGGCATTAAAAAAGGTCAATTCTAAAGAGTTGATTAATTTTCTCAAAGATAATATATCAAGATTCAGTGTCCCAGAAAAAATCATCACTGATAATGGGTCGATTTTCATTGGCTCACAATTTACATAATTTTGTGGAGAATATGTAATTGTTATGGGTAAATCATCAAACTATTATCCACAAGGGAATGGTTTTGCAGAATCCACCAATAAGATGCTAATTCAGATATTGAAGAAAATTGTTGAAAATAACCAAAGGAATTGGCATTTAAAGTTGAATAATGCATTGTGGGAAAGAAGAATGACTCCAAAAGACAACATTGAGATGTCTATGTATACATTGGTTTATGGGAAATAAGAAAACATGTCAATCATCCTTGAGTTTAATGCCTTGAATTTTGTAGTCAATACAGAGGATGCATAATATTTTTCACCTATGCAAAATAGGTTCAATAAGTTATTGAAATTGGAGGAAGAATGAAGTAAATCCATGAACAAAACTTCTGAGAGACAAAAAAGTATCAAAAAATATTTTGACCAGAATACAACCATAAAATTTTTTAAGAAGGGAGAACTAGTATTACTCTGGAATAAAGATAAGGAGAAACCATCAATGCATACAAATTTCAAAGAACTTTGGATCAGACCATACATCATTGAAAAAGTCATGGGCTTTAATTCTTATATGCTCAAATATGTGAAGGGTAAAATGTTAATGTTGCATGTTAATGGGAAAAATTTGAAAGGTTTCTTCACCTAAAATTTTCTCATTTCCTTGTGCATAATTTTCTTTTATTTAGTTTGTATATTCTTACCATTGACTCCATATCCCAATGGATGGAAGCACCGATCATGAATATTTTGTATTCTTGACAACCCACAAGGGGGTTATCATCCCACAGTTGGAGCCACCTGTTGAGACCAACTCCTGCTTCTAGAATTTCCTTCCCCTTTCAATTTCCCAACTTATTTTTTCTATTTATTTTCCCTCCTTTATACCTACCCTTGTTTCCCTCTTTCCTTTTCACCTTATTTTATCCCTTTATAATTACCATACTTAGCCATATTTCAAAAAATTGGTGGGTTCTTGAGTTGGTGGGCCTTCATCACCATCTAATTTCCCATGTCATAAGTCCGACCGACCACCTTGCTACATTATACTTAGCATTTTTTCCAAATTCTCTCTTTCGTGGGTTCGAGTCGTCATTCTCCAAGTTACGCGATCTCCACTTTGCACCCAAAATTCTATGATCCTCATTACAACCATCATATTTTCATAGGTCCCATGCCCCTAAAGTATTTTATATCTCCTACATGAAAGTTTGAATGACTTCATTTCTACACTTAACTTTTTTTTTATCATCCATAACCATCGATTCCTAGGTTAGTGGGTTCGTGAAAAGCTTCATATTCAAATTTGCTCTCATATATCCCCACCATTCTCGTGATTTTTCCAATATGCATTAAATATTGTTTAATTATAACAACTCATTATGCAAGATATGAAAGGATTGTCATTAATGGAGAAAGAATCAAGGATATTACTCATTAATTGCTTAATTCTCCATTTTCCAAAGGATTATATTATTGTCATCACTCCGAAAATATTTATTTCAAGTTAGTATTCAATTGAAAAATACTCTTATCAACCTAATGGAAGCAACAACTAGACACCAATTTTGTGGGGATACTTTAAATATATTTGGTCGTGAAGACTACAAATTTCAGTGGTCCAAAGAATATTCATATTAGTCCTCTCCTCCTACATAGAAAGATGTAATCTGGGCATATATAATCACTTGTGTAGGGTGTGTTCCTGAGGTATTTGAATGTAAATAAATTGTTGCATGGCGCACAAATAAGTACGTGTCAAGTGATAGAATTATACGACTCCAATATCGTTCCCCGTTTTCCCTTTCACCGCAAGGTTTTCACAAGATGTTAAAGCTCCCAGATCCAACACTTACCTTCAAAGGAGAATACTGCAAATATTTTTTGAAGAAACATAAAAATGGCCTTTACCTCCTGCCTAAATATTTGAAGAATCCTACAACTATTCCAGAAGAGATAACCAGGATCCAGGTCGACCATTTTAAAAACCCCTTTAAAGAAATTGTATGTTTGTTCACCAGGTTGACATGTCAGAAAAGCATTGCTACCATCTCTCACATGATTTTATATATTTGTATTTTACAGTGAAAGAGAAGGCCATGTTTGACTGGGGAAAATTGATTTCTATCGAAATCTCATCCCAATTATCAAACTATAAAAGGGACAAAAAATTATTTATGGCTTCCTATTTGGTATTTTCTATAGTGTATTTTTGTCAATTTCCAAACTTGACTATAAGAGGGTCAGCTATGAAATAGATGTAACATCCCGCTCTGGCGCACTGACAAAACTTATTCTTTGAGGACACTTGCTCGCAAGTGATCTGGATTTTTATGATGATGAACCACTTAACCGTGATGATGATGCGTCATGATTGATGACAGGATGTTTTATTATTGTT
>ML783737.1:869769-893864 GCA_009831015.1 Picea engelmannii
GTTGAGTTGTTTTATATTTTGATCATGTGTCACCTTAGTGCATTAGGTGATGTTGTTAATATCTTATTTTTAAAATAGAAAGAAAAAGAAAAATTTTCCTATTGTACTTCGCTATTCGTAGACGTAACGAAGGGGTCGTTACAATAGATCCAGTTACCTTATGGTATCACGAATTATGAATACATGAGACCTCTCCCTATTTTTATGAAGTTTACAATTAATTTGTCTCATCCTTTAAAGGGTTGTTGTTTGGTGAAAATACTCCAAGGATATCTAACCAGGCTAAAACATTCTTAGAGAAAAAGGGAACAATAGAAAAAATGGAAAATCACAGTGTCATAACGATATTATGTTCCAAAGAAAAATCCTCTTTTCTTCCATATCGTGTATCTGAAAAATTATTTATTACAGAGGTGGCAAGGAAATACAACTTTTGGCTACATTTTTCCATGAAAAAAAGGAAAAAACAATTTATCCCCTTGCCATGGAAGATTAGCAATTTAATTTTTAGAAACATAAATAAAATTGACGAGTTTTCAAGGCATTTCAACAATGTGAACTTAAAGTATGTTGAAAATATCAATGGATTTGATCCTAAAAAAATATTTGTAGAACACATGCCTTCGGTGGGATTCAGTAACGTGTTCATACAGACTACCTTGAATGAATAAGAAGAAGGTAACAAGAAAAGTACTCTTGTACACAAATCTAGTGACCTAGAAACAATACTCAGTACTAATGAGTTTTATAGAAGAAAAAAGGAAAAGGTCTTAGTGAAAGGAGTTCCCAATCTCCAATTGTTACTCCAAAAAATACCACATCTCACAACAATTCCAATGGCTCGCATAGTTAGAAATATTTCCAACAATAGTTCAAGCGGTGGAGGAGAGAAGAATCCTCCCTCGGTAAAATCAAGAATTCACATAAGTTAATTGTGATAAAGAAAAGGAATAATTTAATATAAGAGGATGATGACAACCTGTTGACGGGCGAAATTGACCGTCTGTCAACTGAGAGAGTGGAACCGGTATGGGGTTGTCTAAATAACCCAAGCCGTTTGGAATGGATCACCCTGACGGGTTTAGCAGCTCCGTTAGCCGATCCAAGGTCCTAGGAATACCAAAGAGAAAACTAATCTAAACTAACTAATCTAACTAAAACTAAAAAAAACTAACTAACTAACTAACTAACAATAAATAAAACAAACTAATACTAACTAATTTAATTAAAACTAACTACTAAACAAACTAACTAATCTATTATTTCTATATATACAAACTACTAACTAATACTATACTAACTCTAATGAACTATATAATTACTAACTACAATATCACTTATTCACAAAATGTACAATATAGACAATCTACAGATTTAATTAAAACCTGCAAAACTCATTATATTCTGCCCTAAGACAGCGAGAGCTATTTCTTTGTTTTTTGATTTTATAATTTTATAAACAATAGAGGAAACTTAATGAAATTAAACAATCTAATATACTTAACACACACATATATCTAACTAAACTTATATATGAAATAAACTAATAATCAATATACTAACAAACAAGTGACAAACTGACCTGGAAATGCTCCAATTTTTCCCTTTGTATGATGACTTCGAAACTGGTCGGAGGAAGGAAACTCACACCGAATAATCCAAAATATTTTCATAAACAATAGGTTGTACTGCTCTTTTAGTTTATTTACAGGACAAACAAGACATAAAAAATCATAACAATTATATGATTTATAAATCTCTGCAATAAGGGAAACCTGTTATGCAAAAACTTATACTTAATAATTCAACTTATGAAGAAGAGAAATTTGTCATTCACAAACTGAATCAATCAATTGCTATGTTTTTTAAACACTTCGGAGAAATCAGATATGGATTATATTGATTAAATTGTATCATTTGCAAAAGAATAAGATAGCTAAAGTAGTCATTAACCAAATGCAAATAGATACACATAAACATAAGACAAAATATTGATATCATGAAAAGCTAAAGCTGTAGCAGAATATCAAATTCGGTCTCAGTCTGTATTAAAATTCCATATCCTTGTTCTCCCACGAATGAGGATGATGTTATTACAAAAATAATAAGTATATATAAGTTTTTCCATAGGGTAAAATCTCCCTGTAAATAATATCAAACTGTTTACATAATCTGGGAAGATATTCCCAAAATCAACTAAACTAGGAACTAAAATGAAACTAAAATATTTCAAATATCCTCTAAATTGTCCATCCAATCCAATGTAATTTCGAATTCACCTGTGTAGCGACGAGGCTGCTCAATTATGCCAGCTTGGAGTTTAGAACAGTCGTGGCTAATTCTACGTTCTTGAACAAGATAGAGCTGGTCGTCTTTTGTTTCTTATCTGTCGCTTGTAGCTTGGCCTTTTGACTGGTCAGGGCTGCAATTTGGTCCTCTAGTGACTGAATGTTTGACTGGAGTATTGGGACATCATTATAATACCGCTCCAACCACGAATTGCATTGATCACAGGGTGACACTGTAGGTTTAGACAGAGCAGGAGGGGGCTTGGGCATATGACCTAGGGTTTCACAAGGCAACTTAATGCCTGGGTAGTTAGGATCGTCCTGTAGGTAGGGGGGTAGATTTGACACAAAGTCATACGAGGGTTCAGGACACAGACCTTGCAAATAGGGGTACTCACTAGCCAAGAAATGCTCCACTTCCGAATCGGAGTCCTCACTCAACATGATAGGGTTAAGCTCAACAAGGGTTTTTGGCTTGTTCCTTGCCATTCATGAAATCAAACGAGCATTCTTTTTCCCTTTGGCGTTTGCAATGAGATTTGCCTTGGGATTTTTACCCATAGGCTTAACAGTCTCAACACTCTCAGTCATAGTGTGGGGTAAATCGGTAGGAGGGTCGTCCGAGGGCTTAGGTAATAGGATATGGTAGGGAACTGGGGGTACAACCTTGACCTCGCTCACTACAGGTTTGTCAACCTATGCAGGGTTCAAATCCTCAAAACCATTCCGAGCAATGAAATTGCTCCAACTATCTTTGTGCAAAGTCAAATGACAGACAACAATAAGCTTCACCAGCCCATAATGAAAAAGGATACTATCATCCTGGTTTCTTTTGTACTTCTTTGACATTTTAAACAGGCTTCTATGCAAATAATAAGGCATATTGAGATGATAACCCATAAAAACCATAAGCAAACGCAGGTGGTGTAGGAACACAAACCCGTATCGACCCTCACATTTCACAAATTGCTTGATTATCATCAATAAATCATGCCAACATTGTTTGAGCATAGTTACGGGCAAACCTTTATCACAGGAGGTGATTTTGTGTGACTGGAAGAGCAGTGTCCATGGGACCTCCTCGAATTTGCAATTCTTGGACCATCGTTGTCCAGTGACAGGTAAACCCATAGAAAGACTGATAAACTGTTCATCAATTTCTAATTGTATATCATCGACCTTGGCTCGACATCCATCGAAGGTCATAGAAAACTGTCGAACCATGCAAAGGTTAAAACCATCGAAACGTTCCACGAAGGTAAGCCACCCACTATCTGCCAAATCTTGGCGAGCATTATCAAACATCAATAGGGCCTATTTTCCATTGGGTTCAACTCGCACGACTGGTGCCATGGAGTTGAATGCATGGTAACGGAGGGTTCGAACAAGAGCAGAGCTATTCGGTCTAACAGCAATGAACGAGCAAAGGGGGTAAGCGTTAATGCGCGCATGCGAGGGTGGTGGAGTCATTCACTGCCATGCATAATATTCATGGTAAAGTACAACCGCCGATTCACACATCTATTCAAACAATCATAGCATAGCTCAAAGACCATATCGTTTGGAAAACCAAAGAATCAAATGGTGAGTGTTATGCCAATGCACCAAATGAAATTTAGAGTATAGTTTTAAAACCATCGACATTCAATATGAAACCAACACCAAATGTTAGCCATGCGCCATTGTATAAATGTTTAACCAATGTGCCGATTGAATTAATATATTTGACAAGCCAAAAGTCATAAAAAGATTAACATAAGGATCATATCATATATAAAAACAAAAATAAATCATAACCCCTATGCAATTCATAGAACCAATGATTAGGCAAGTCATAAAAAGTATAAATACATATGCTCAATGCCTCACAAACTTAATAAAATCAAGTCATGCAATCAATATAAAAAGTCCAATGAGCATCGTTTGAAAGTCCTCTTAGCCACATAACGATAAACACAAGGTAAGTGTAATAGAAAAAATCGATAAAAAGATCATGACAGTTCAGATAGTGATCGAAATGTGACCTCGAAAGGAGAAGTTTTTACGCTTACAGTCGTGAAAACTTAATGAAGACAAATTTGTAAATGTCGCAAGAAATGAAATTTTCATCTATTAAGAAAATGCGACGAAAAACTTGATGTTTGCAAGACATAGGTGTAGGCAGCTTATAGGGTCATAAAAAAAGTGATTTGGCTGCCAACAATGGCGACACACTGGTAGAAGCAGTTATCTCTGTCAAAAGAAACAAATTTAGATTAGGACATCAAAGAAAATTTCAACTCAAAAATAACAACCAAAAAATTGTACTAACATCATCATTAATCATTTATTTCCAGCAGTGTTTTAAAAGATGAAAACCAATAACAGTCTTAAGGTCAGCAAGTCACGATATTAAAGATAAAATCTTCAATACTGTTGGCATAGCCACTACTGCCAGCAGGCGTCTATAGCCTTGACAGGGTTTCCATTTAACCCACTCTGACATATGTATCCTGTCAAGAAGTTCTAGATCAGAATAAAGGAAATTAAAGAGCTTTCTTATATTTTTTGCAGATTTTCATATACCCGACATTGCTTCGCTACCAGCGGGCCTGTTCAGTACCCCGGCGAAGTTGTCTTAGCGCCATGCATGCATTTACCCACTGCCAGAAGACCTGTTCAGTACCCCGGCGGGTTTACAAGAACTTCCCACAACTCTTATTAATAATTTCATTTTGTTTTTCTTTTGTAGATAGCTGAGCGGGGTGACGCTGAAAGTCTTGATATTTTAGCATATTTTAGACCTCATCAGATTTTTTTATCACTGTCCTTTATTCAAATCCAGAGATTTTTTATTTACAAAACAACTTCCTATGACAGGGAGACATCTTTTGAGTCATTCCTTTATAGAAAAGTGACAGCGTGAAAAGATAATAGATGATCATGACAAACTTTGCTCAGATATTGAAATCAATAAACTTCTTTCAAACAACAGAATTTTCCAACACAGAATATCAATTTCAGCAATCTATCATTGATGTTTGTACAAATTTTCAGAAGTTATTTCAGCGAAGAAATTTTTCTATCATCTTTGTCTGAATGGCTCAGTGTACAGGTATGTGTATGTCCAAAAACACAAATTGATCAATCAAATCAAAATCAAAAACAAAAAGAAAAAGAAAACGTAAAAAAAAATGAAATATATACATAATATACAAGGGTAGTTATAAAGCAAAGTATCTCTTCGGGGCTTGGCCATTCGCCGGATAGGTGTCAAGCTGCCCTTCAAGATTCTGCAATCGAAAGGAACTAGGACCCAACTTTTCAGCAATTAAAAATGGCCCAAGCCATAAGTTTTGAAATTTGGTGTGCTCACCCTTTCCTTCGTGTGGTTTGTCCCACTTCAAGATGAGATCGCCTACTTCAAAATTTCTATCAGAAGCAAAATTAGAATCGAACCAACTTTTAATTAATTTTTGATGTTGATCTAACTTACGCTTAGCTTGGGTTCTTACTTCTTCTAACTTCATCAAAGCATTAATTCGGTTTTCTAAAGGGGGACAATCTTCTTCTTGGACCTTTTGTGACAACTGAAGTGAAGGAAGAAGAATGTGAGGTGGTTGAATTGCTTCCCTGCCATAAACGAGAAAAAAAGGGGGAGTTACCTATAGCGGCTTTGGGTGTTACCCTATCATCCCACAATGCATTCAGTAGTGCATTGTGCCAGTTCTTGTGATTTTCAGCCACGGTTCTCTTGATAATTTTGATCAAGTTTTTGTTTGTTGATTCTGCTAAGTTGTTGCCCTGGGGGTAGTAACTAGCATAATACTTTAGCTTTATTCCTTTTTCGAAAGAAAACTCGCTCATCTCAAGAGAAGAAAAGTATGAAGCGTTATCAAAGACTAGACAATCAGGGATACCAAAACGAGTGATGATATTCGAGTTTAGAAAATCGATTACCTGACTGGTGTTAACAGTTCTTAGTGCAGTAGCTTCAGACCACCATGTAAAGTAGTATGTGGCTGTCACAATATACTTGTGTTGTTGCAAGGATGGAGGGTTAACAGGACCTATGATATCAAGGCCCCATTGCTGGAAAGGAGAATCTACTGAAACGGGTTGCAAGGGAAAGGATGGTTTTTGCAACCGCCCTGATGCTTTCTGACAAATGATACATTTACGACACAAGGCATGGGTGTCCATAAAAAGAGTGGGCCAGTAGTAACAGGCTATTAAAACCTTATGAGAAGTGGTGTCACCACCGAAGTGACCACCATTTTCTCCTGCATGCAACTCAAGCAAGACTTTTTTTGCTTCATCTTTTTCGAGACAGCGCATCAGTACACCGTCAAAATTCTGACGAAACAGTATACCGTTAATTAGATGAAAGGAGGCGGAATTTAGTCTCAACGCTCTTCTTTTGGCGAGTTCAAGGTGACGGGGGGTTGATCCATGTTCAATATATAATCCAATATCGTCGTACCAAGGACTTACGAAGTTCTGTGCGCAACAAATCAAAATTTGATCGCATTGTTCTAGGTTTGACGTATCACTGTCTTCTTGTTGTCCTGTTTGTGAATCAACAACCAATTTACACAACCCTTGGCCTCTCACGATCTGAGCTAGGGTGATCTCTAAGTCATACTCTTGCAAGGAGGTGACCCAGTTGGCTCTCTTCTCTCCTAACTCCTTTTGCACTAACAAGTTCCTTACGACAGGGTAGGGGACAATGACTTTCGTCCTTGACTTCAAAAGATAGGACCGGAAGTGTTTAACTGCTTTGAAAACAGCGTAGGCTTGCCGATCAACTGTTGGGTAGTTAAGTTCAGCACCTTTGAAAGAAGATATCATAAAGGCGATGGGTACTTTGTTGTTCTCGGAATTCTTCTGAGTTAGGACAGCGACATAGGAACGATCAGAGGCAAAAGTATAGAGTGTAAAATATTGAGAGAAATCAAGGCTCATGAGAGAGGAAGAATCTATTATGGCCTTATTTATAGCATTAAAAGCTTGATTTTCTGTGGGTCCCCAGTGATATTGGGTGTCTTTCTTAATCAGGTTCTGTAGAGGCCTGACCATTTCGGAGAAGCTGTGGAAAAATCTTCTCACGAAGTTAATCTGTCCTAGGAAAGACTGCATGGATTTTTTGGATGTAGGAGGGGGAAGTTTAGCGATGACTTGAGTCCTCTCGGGGTCAATAATCATCCCATCACTAG
The DNA here is from genome assembly GCA_009831015.1 of Picea engelmannii. Classification (NCBI taxonomy): domain Eukaryota; kingdom Viridiplantae; phylum Streptophyta; class Pinopsida; order Pinales; family Pinaceae; genus Picea; species Picea engelmannii. The sequence continues at coordinate 877,253 of ML783737.1, forward strand.
ACACAATGAATCCTAGTAGTTTGTCTTGTTCTACTGCAAAGATGGACATTTTTGGGTTCAAGGAGATGTCGTATTTACGACATCGTAGCAGAACTGCTCATAAGTGAGCTAGATGATCGTCTTTGTTTTTAGAATAAAAGGTCAGATCATCTAAGTAAACTATGACAGAGTGATTGATTAAGCCTCGAAAAGCAATATCCATTGCTCTCTAAAAGGTAGCACCAACATTAATCAATCCAAAGGGAATTTTTCGATAAGCTTAAGTGCCCCACGGAGTACGGAAGATGGTTTTGAGTTGGTCTGGCGGAGACATCAGGACTTGGTTGTATCCGGAGAAACCATCCAACAAATACAGCCTCTGGGAACCAGATACCTGTTGAAGGATCTGTTCCATGGGTGGGACAGGATAATTGTCTTTGTCAGATGCTCTATTGAGGTTTTGGAAATCAACACAGAGTCGGATTTCCCCGTTTTTCTTCCGAACTGGGACAAGGTTGGACACCCATTGAGTGTGTCTAACATGAAAGATTATTTTAGCACTTAGGAGTTCATTCAATTCTTTTTGAACGGTCGGTTCTAGTTTAGGGTGCATCTTACTCAGTTTCTGTTGGAAGGGTAAGGTTTCGGGCTTCATTGGGATGACATGTTGTATTATATTAGGATAAAAAGTCTTAAGATCATCATATGTCCATGCAAAGACATCCTTAAATTCTTTAAACAATTTAACAAAAGCAGTTTTTTCTTGCCTAGAACATCCCAAGCCTAGATTAATACACTGAGGATTTTCACTAGTTCCTAAATTGACTTTTTCATAAGACAATGAGGAACTATTAGTTTTACAATTGACCATATTTTTAAACTTATCTTCAAAATCATAAAACTTTTCTAATCTAACAATACATTTGGGTATGAAATTTACCATGTTCGATAGAGCTTCAAGAGATTTCGGATTAGGTATTACCGTAAAATCATGCAAATTGTTGTCATGAGTGCGTTCATCTATCACTGCACCTTGAAAGGTTTCTTCCATGTGCAGAAAGTTAATGATCTACTGATCATCATCAAATACTCTCCAATTTGTGATATTGTCAGGAACAGATGGTCGAAACAATAGCTCGACTAAGAATGTGTTTGGGGATAAGCCTTCTGCAGGAAGAAGTTTAGAGGCTACATTAGCTAGTAGATTTGCTTCAACATTATTTAATCTAGGAATGGAATTTATATTAAAAGCATAGAATTTATTCATTAAACTCCATACCTCAGACTGGTAACTTTTGAGATGTGGGGAAAGAAAGTGCATGGAATCTCTTACATGCCTAACCACTATTTCAGAGTCGCCAAATACAACCAGGTTTTGAATGTTCATGTCCAAAGATTTTCTGAGACCTTGCAATAAAGCCTCATATTCTGCAGTATTGTTAGTACATTCAAATTCTAGTCTACAAGACATTAATGTCTTATTACCTGTCGGATCGATAATGATGTAGCCTGCACCAGCTCCTTCTTTAGACTTGGAACCTTCGAAATATAGAGACCAAATTTGATTTTCATCGGGCACATGGGACTGTTGCATAGAAGCTGTTGGTTGCATATATGCTACGATCTCGGACTGTTGTTGTGGATTGTTGATAGATGAAACCTTAGCCATGAAATTGCCGAAGAAGGTGTCCATCCCTTGGACTTTAGGTGAATTAGCAGGAGGTGTATATGGTTCATTGGGATCGTTCAAATCTATGACCGTGAACTTGAGGTAGCGCTCACGATTCACTCTGATCTTGTTAGGTTTACCATTCTTTGGAAGCCACAAGTGAGACCAGTCTGTTGCGAAGTAACCATGTAGCTGCTCTGACCAGTCCCTGCTAAAAAACAGACCATACACTTCTGGAATATCCACCACAATTATATCAATAACTTGATGAACCTTTGGGTTAGACGATAATCTAATCAATACATTTTTTAGTTCGCCTATAACTTTGACATTTGTCCGATCAAGTTGTATGATTTTTAAAGAAGATGGTTCTACTTCAGTTTTAATATTTTGGCAGATAGACCAAAGCATCACATTAGATGACGCTCCTGAGTCAACCATACAATTATGCACATTTCTGTTGAAAATCTCGAAAGTTAAAAGAAAAGGAGGTACATTCTTGCGAGTACTAAGAGTAGTAACTTGCGGTTTCTTACTCGCAATTTCTAATGCTACTTTATCTACATTATTTACATTATTCACATTATTATTTACATTATTTACAGGAACTACAGGAAGGCTTCCTTTATCTTGAAGATCAGGATTATTTTTAGTGGAAGTCTTCTGTGGAACTTTGCTTAGCACAACCTTGTTACCAATTGAATTGCCATTCTTTCCGTTCTCTGAAATATTTTGCAACATTTTCTATAACAAAAATGGAAACTTCAATAACTCATAAATAGAAATCTTAGCCCTTAACTTTTTAAGATCTTCAACAACATCTAAATCTAAGTTAGGGCTGACATTACTCTGTTTAGTTTCTGCTGATTTAGATGGATTTGGAGGTGAAGTTGTAGTGTTTTCGGAAGAAGATTTATTTGCTGTCTTACTCCTAGTGTTATAAGGGTGAACAGTCTTGAATATCGCTTGAAAGATACTATCCGAGAAGTGTCCAAAAATGTTTGGAGAAGACTCTTCTTCTTGAACTATCTCTGATTTGACTTCCTCCTAAGGGATCTCAGGAGGCATCAAGTTATCTTGGGCTTCTAGAATTGTTTGAAGAGCACATTGCAAACTTTCTAGATTTAAGCCTTCGGGGTTTGGGTTAGGTCGATTGGTAGGAAAGGGCTTTCGGAAAGGAGGTTTGTAGGGTCCTTTACTCAAGGAAGCTTCTTCAGTCGACCTTTTTAAGTCTATAACTTGATTAGACAGCTTTTGAACAACTTTGGTTAGGTTTTCCAAATCAAAGCTTTCAGGTTGTGTTTTACTTTGTGTGGGTCTGGGGAGGATTTCAATCTTCTTTTTGGAAGAAGAAACAGTCTCAGTTTCGTTGCTAGAAGAGTCCTTAAGACTAAGTATGTCTTTTTCAATATGAGTAGCCTCCTCGAAGGCTTCTAACAACGTGGCCTTTTTGGATTGTTTAACCCAAATAGATATACTTTGATGTAAAGCTTTAGTGTAGTATGCTATTACAAGACTCTCAGCAGGCATAGAATCTGTAAGGATTTTATTTTTAAGCGTTAAGAATCTTTGATTAAAATATTTAACTTTTTCTTTTGGGTTCATTTTTAAGCTTGAAAGATCCATGACTAAGACTTCTGGAGGTTTACCATCTCCAAATTTTTCCAAGAAGCATGACTCAAACTTTTTCCAAGACACTATGATATGAGGTTGTTGGGAAAAGTACCAAGTGGATGCATTACCCTCAAAAGTATAAGGGAACGACCTACAGACAACGTCTTCATGTTCAACATTGTGGAGTCTAATGGCTAACATAATTTTTTTTATATGATCTTCAGATATCTGTTTTGAATCGGGATAAAAATTGGGAAGCCATTTCTCCGGGTGTTTAGGTAAAGTGTGTTGGGCTCCAGGTACGGATATAGCATCCTAGTCCAACCAGGGTATAGCAGGGTTGTTCTGATTTTCCATTGGGGTAGTGGGTGTGGAAGGATGAGAAGGTGAATTGCCTTCGTGAGAAGAGGAAAATCCTCCAAAAGAAGAAGGAGATGAGGGAGGTGGTGAAGGAGGTATCCCAGATCCTCCTGCAGCAGGATTTGTGATTGGATCTGTAGGATTCACAGTGAGGTTAGTGTCACCTAATTGTTCTCTGATATCAGAGAAATCCAAAGGTTGACCCCACGGACGATTTGGTTGCCTAAGATGAGCTAAGGCACTATGAGTTTTGATAAGATATTGACGGACAATCTCTTGGATGTCACCACCTGTAGGATTAGGGGTTGCTGGCTCAACTGTGATATGTGGATCTTCGGTTGAAGTAGTTGTTGTTTGAAGGGGAATATTATCTTGTGAATGGCTTCTGGTCACTATAGGTGATCGGTTAGAGGGGAGAGGAGTCTTGCGACTGCCTCATGCCATTAATTAAGTTCAGGCCCTCCTTCTAGCGCCATTTTTTGACGGGCAAAATTGACCATCCGTCAACTGAGAGAGTGGAACCGGTCCAGGGTTGTATAAATAACCCAAGCCGTTTGGAATGGACCACCCTGACGGGTTTAGCGGCTCCTTTAGCCGATATAAGGTCCTAGGAAAACCAAAGAGAAAACTAATCTAACTAAAACTAAAGAAAACTAACTAACTAACTAACAATAAATAAAACTAACTAATACTAACTAATTTAATTAAAACTAACTACTAAACAAACAAACTAATCTATTATTTCTATATATACAAACTACTAACTAATACTATACTAACTCTAATCAATTGTCTAATTACTAATTGCAATATCACTTATTCACAAAATGTACAATATAGACAATCTACAGATTTAATTAAAACCTGCAAAACTCATTATATTCTGCCCTAAGACAACAAAAGGTATTTCTTTGTTTTTTTGATTTTATAATTTTATAAACAAGAGAGGAAACTTACTGAAATTAAACAATCTAATATACTAAACACATATATATATCTAACTAAACTTATATCTGAAATAAACTACTAATAAATATACTAACAAACAAGTGACAAACTGACCTGGAAATACTCCAATTTTGCCCTGTGTATGATGACTTCGAAGCTGGTCGGAGGAAGGAAACTCGCACCGAATAATCCAAAAGCTTTTCGTAAACGATAGGTTGTACTGCTCTTTGAGTTTATTTACAGGACAAACAAGACATAAAAAATCATAACAATTATATGATTTATAAATCTTTGCAATAAGGGAAACCTGTTATGCAAAAACTTATACTTAATAATTCAACTTATGAAGAAGAGAAATCTGTCATTCAAAAATTGAATCAATCAATTGCTATGTTTTTTAAACACTTGGAAGAAATCAGATATGGATTATATTGATTAAATTATATCATTTGCAAAAGACTCAGATAGCTAAAGTAGTCATTAACCAAATGCAAATAGATACACATAAACATAAAACAAAATATTGATATCATGAAAAGCTAAAGATGTAGCAGAATATAAAATTCTATCTCAGTCTGTATTAAAATTCCATATCCTTGTTCTCCCACGAATGAGGATGATGTTATTACAAAAATAATAAGTATATATAAGTTTTTCCATAGGGTAAAATCTCCCTGTGGATAATATCAAACTGTTTACATAATCTAGGAAGATATTCCCAAAATCAACTAAACTAGGAACTAAAATGAAACTAAAATATTTCAAATATCCTCTAAATTTTCCATCCAATCCAATGCAATTTTGAATTCACCTGTGTAGCAAAGAGGCTTCTCAATTATGCCAGCTTGGAGTTTACAATAGCCGTGGCTGATTCCACGTTCTTGAACAAGATAGAGCCGGTCGTCTTTTGTTTCTTATCTATCGCTTGTAGCTTGGCCTTTTGACTGGTCAGGGCTGTAATATGGTCCTGTAGTGACTGAATCTTTGACTGGAGTATTGGGACATCATTATAATACCGCTCCAACCACGAATTGCATTGATCACATGGTGACACTGTAGGTTTAGACAGAGCAAGAGGGGGCTTGGGCATATGACCGAGGGTTTCACAAGGCAACTTAATATGCCTGGGTAGTTAGGGTCGTCTTGTAGGCAGGGGGGTAGATTTGACACAAAGTCATACGAGGGTTCAGGACACAGACCTTGCGAATAGGGGTATTCGCTAGCCAAGAAACGCTCCAGTTCCGAATCAGAGTCCTCACTCAGCAGGATAGGGTTAAGCTCAATAGGGGTTTTTGGCTTGTTCCTTTCCATTCGTGAAATCAAACGGGCATTCTTTTTCCCTTTGGATTTTGCAGTGAGATTTTCCTTGGGATTTTTACCCATAGGCTTAACAGTCTCAACACTCTCAGTCATAGTGTGGGGTAAATCGGTAGGAGGGTCGGCCGAGGGTTTAGGTAATAGGATATGGTAGGGAACTGGGGGTACAACCTTGACCTCACTCACCACAGGTTTTTCAACCTGTGCAGGGTTCAAATCCTCGAAACCATTCCGAGCAATGAAATTGCTCCAACTATCTTTGTGCAAAGTCAAATGACAGACAACAATAAGCTTCACCAACCCATAATGAAAAAGGCTACTATCAGCCTGGTTTCTTTTGTACGTATTTGACATTTTAAACAGGGTTCTATGAAAATAATAAGGCATATTGAGTTGATAACCCATAAAAACCATAAGCAAACGCAGGTGGTGTAAAAACACAAACTCGTATCGACCCTCACAGGTCACAAATTGCTTGATTATCATCAATAAATCATGCCAATGTTGTTTGAGCATAGTTACGGACAAACCTTTATCACAGGAGGTGATTTTACGTGACTGGAAGAGTAGTGTCCATGGGACCTCCTCGACTTTGCAATTCTTGGACCATCGTTGTCCAGTGACAGGTAAACCCGTAGCAAGACTGATAAACTATTCATCAATTTATAATTGTATATCGTCGACCTTGGCTCGACAGCCATCGAAGGTCATAGCAAAATATAAAACCACGCAAAGGTTAAAACCATCGAAACGTTCCACAAAGGTAAGCCACCCACTGTCTGCCAAATCTTGGCGGGCATTATCAAACATCAACAGGGACTGTTTTCCATTGGGTTCAACTCGCACGACTAGTGCCATGGAGTTGAATGCATGGTAAGGGAGGGTTCGAACAGGAGCAGAGTTATTCGGTCTAATAGCAATGAACGAGCAAAGGGGGTAAGGGTTAATGCGTGCATGCGAGGGTGGTGGAGTCATTCACTGCCATGCATAATATTCATGGTAAAGTACAACCGCCGATTCACACATCTAGTCAAACAATCATAGCATGGCTCAAAGACCATATCGTTTGGAAAACCAAAGAATCAAACCGTGAGTGTTATTCCAACGTGCCAAATGAACTTTAGAGTATAGTTTTAAAACCATCGATATTCAATATGAAACCAACACCAAATGTTATCCATGCACCATTGTATAAATGTTTAACCAATGTGTCGATTGAATTCATATATTTGACAAGCCAAAAGTCATAAAAAGATTAACATAAGGATCATATCATATATAAAAACAAAAATAAATCATAACCCCTATGCGATTCATAGAACCAATGATTAGGCAAGTCATAAAAAGTATAAATCCATATGCTCAATGCCTCACAAACTTAATAAAATCAAGTCATGCAATCAATATAAAAAGTCCAATGAGCATAGTTTGAAATTCCTCTCAGCCACATAACGATAAACACAAGGTAAGTGTAATAGAAAAAATCGATAAAAAGATCATGACAATTCAGATAGTGATCGAAATGTGACCTCGAAAGGAGAAGTTTTCATGCTTACAGTCATGAAAACTTAATGAAGACAAATTTGCAAATGTCGCAAGAAATGAAAGTTTTGTCTATTAAGAAAATGCGACGAAAAACTTGATGTTTGCAAGACATAGGTGTAGGCAGCTTATAGGGTCATAAAAAAAGTGATTTGGCTGCCAACACAACCTTATAGAAAATGACATCCAAATATTTTCTCTGGATGGCATGGAGCTAGAGGTGGATATTGATAAAATATTTACCATGATGGAATAAGCAGAAAATATAATTCAACAAAATTCTTTATTGGAAGTTGTTGCAAATGAGACTTTTAGTGAAGAGGAATCCTTCACTTTTCAAAGTGATATTTTTTATGAGTCTAAAAAATTGATTGTAGAAAGAGATGATCAGGAAAATAAAAAGGGAAAATGTCTCTTAGAGGTTGACATGAAAGATATGCATCCGTCCCAAATGTCTAAAATTCACAGGGCAACCGGGGATGCTCTGAATGATTCTATTGATGGATTATAAATTGAAAATGCTAAGTTAGAAGAAAGGATCAAATAATTGGAAAATTCCTTAATTCCTCTTCCAATCCTGGAAAGTCCTTTGTCAATGGTCAAACCAACCACACCTGCCATCAAGTTGAAAGGATATTCAAGTCTACTCACAACGATCCGAACTTATGTAGAAAAAAATATCAAGAAGAGAATCTCACTAATAATAGAAGCATGGGAGGTATCAAAAAATATTGTTTATTTTGGCTCAAGGGAACATGCCTTTCATGAGTATCTACAAGATGATTTAAAGAATGAAGAATGTCTCTACACTGATGTTTTCTTACCATTTGGCCATACTAAAAAGAGAAGAGTTGTTCAAAATACTGACGAAGATAGATATAGTAGGAGGCACTAACGAGGTACAAAACCCTAAATTAATTATCAATTCAATGTTTCTAACAAAGAAACAATTTGACAAACAAGTTGAGATATTTAAGGGGTTATCCTTGAAAACGTTTATGGCATACTTGAATATAATCAAGAATAAATAGACAATTGGCTAGTTGATTATTCTATGAAAAATCAAGATATTGGCGAGGTAGTACATGGAATTTCTCTTGACTTAATAGACTTGGACGGTGAATTATTCAACATTAAAATTAGGCATGAATTAAATGTCACAACAATGAAAAACTACATTGAAGATTGGTTCAAAAAGGCAATTGACAAATTAACCAAAGAAGGGAAAGAAGAAGATGAGATGGTTCCTATAACCATCAATGAAGACAATAAAAGGACAACAACAAATAAGTGAAAAGATAGAGAGACCATCATAGTCTTTCTACTATGTCATCACCCACCATATTATTTCTAACTCTTACTTCTTGTTTATATTTGAATTATGGTCCGCGAGAGCCCCAATCCTAGTCTTAAGGACAAACACATTTAAATTTCAAGGATTTTAAATGGACTCTATATTTTTCAGAAATCCCAAGAGAACTATTTCTGGATCATTTTTATTGTATTTTATAACTCTGAGTTTTGAGTATAAAATATTTGAGATTGATCTCTAATTATCTTTATTTGAGCCCCCCATGTGTTCACTCTATTAAAGTTATCTTATCCATGCATACCATTTTATTTTATTTTAAGTGATCAGAAATATTTAGTTTAACTATGATGGATGTGAGGAAATTTTTTCTATCTTTTTCAAGTATATGAAGTATGAGGTTCTTGGTCACCTCTCAAAAACTCTCTTTAAAAAAAAAAAAAAAAATTCTTCCTTTTTATTTTCCTGCAATCTTTATATTTCTTTGAATATCACGAAAAACTTCCTCAAGGTCCTGTATTGTTTTAAAAATCTAGGATTCCGATAAAAGATTGAAGCAAGGAGGAGCACCACCTCTATAAAAACACAGGGGGATTTGTATTCTCGTGAGGTTTCTATATCGACCCTGATAGATTCAAGCGCCAACAAGCCTCCAAGCCCTTTTAGCATCAAGAATAAAAAAAAAACCCTAGAAATCCAAAAAACTTAACCCTAAGAGATGAAGCACCAAAATTCATGTGGGCCTTGATAGGGTAGGTTGGTACATCAACTTCCCGGGGTTGTAAATTTTGCATACGATCTTCGTTTTAGGCGCATGATAACCTGCTGGAATGATACATCAAAGGAATATGCATTATGATGTCACACTTTGTCTAAATTATATATTGTGACTGTGGTAGGCCCAAAAAGTGTTGTTTAGAGACTCAAAACGACCCCAAAATTTTAGGAGTCGAAACGCTAGAAAATAACTTCCAAGATAAAAATTGTAACTACCAAGATGAAAATTGTATGTGAGCCAAATGGAAGAGTTGGGTGGCCACCGATATCCACTTGGATCAATCCTCCCTCCTTAGGAAGCAATGGTCTCCATAGCGTTGAGTTCCCCCATCAGATGAGGAAACTTATGTTGAATTTGGCCTTGGGTGAGCTACTTTCCTTGGTGCAGGAGTTTCCCCACTTTGACAACCCAATAAAGATGAAGCTTTTGTTAGCAAGTTCCCTTGACCTATGTGTCCACCATATAATTAGTGTATTTTTGTTCCATGCATTTAGGGTTGAGCTTTATCGGTGTCAATTATTCTATTATATCTTAGGTGTCCAATAAGGGTAGAAAGTATGGTCGAAGGAGGTCCACATTAAACACTCAGTGCAAGCCAAGGAAGGGGGGAATATTGAGCTCAAGAGAATTATATCCCACATCCTTGGTGATGGTGGAAGGTCCATATCAGAGTCGACAAATCTTCTAATGGTGTTCTGTAAGGTGTTCTTTTTACAAGTGCAACCAAAATTTATCTCCCACCTAAAAATTGTGTGGCACCCATTGTTGATCATGGCACTGCTTTTACATGGCATTGGACTTCTGCAAAATATCTTGAACCTCTTGGAGGATGTGATAGATTTTTTCAATAAACCAGGTGTATTTTTCAACTTCAGTTTTCACATCGGATGATTCTTCCTATGTGGATGCAAGGGGTAGTGAAACATCCATGGGACCCAATAGTTGAAATCCCAACCTCACCTGAAAGGGGCTTTGGTTGGTTGAGCTATGTATGGCTATGTTGTAATTGTGTTGAACATAGAGACAACTCTCATCCCATGTGTGCAGATGATTTGAATTGTACATGTGAAAAATATGCATGATAATCCTATTGACAACCTTAGTTTGGCCATCCATTTGGGGGTGGAAGGCCATGGATTTGGTGAGCTTGGTGTCCAGCGGTGATCAGAGGATCGACCAGAATGTGTTGAGGAACCAATTGTCCTAATCATAGATTATGGTTTGTGGTATCCCAAAATGTACCAACACTCATTCGAAGAAGATCTTGGTAGTGGCCTCTATTTTGATGCTCTTCTTGTAGGCGACCATAATTGCCATCTTGAAAAATCGATCAAAAAACAAGAAAACATAGTCATTTCACTGCTTGGTTGAGGGAATGCCTAACATGTAGTCCATAGAGATGGATTCCCAAGGCCTTTCTGGATTAGGAATAGGGGTGTACATGCATTGTTTCTTAATTGTTGGTTTGGCAAAGGTGCAGGCTTTGCAAGACCTGATATACTTTCTGACAACCCATCAGAGTTTCTTCCAATGGAAATTTTGCTACAACATTGCCATTGTCTTCTCTATGCCAAAGTATTTTTCCACCCAACTGTAGTGGGATTTCTAAATCATGTTCACTCACTCACTTGATAGAACACAAAGATGTCGTAGATGGCACAACAACCTATCCTGCACATGAAAATCAATGAGATTTGTGTTTTCTTCCCAACATCTGGTAGGTAGTAGAAAAGTCAGGATCTTGCGTGTAGATTTGGGGTCATTTGGAGGTCTCATGTCCGCAAGAGTGTAGAATCATGGTTATTTTAGTAACTAGAGGTCGGATGAGGAAATAATCAATTTGGTTGTTGCTACCTGTATTATACTTGATGCTGAGATGGATTTGTTGCAAGTATATGGACCACTTCTGATGGCAGTCATTCTACAATTTTCATTTTTTATGCATAAACTATAGAGGCTTACGATCAGTGTGGATGATTATCTCCTTCCCAAGAATGTAATACCTCCAGTAGTGGTAATATTGTACAATGGAGTACATTTATTTGTCGTAAGTGGGGTAATTATGGATAGTATCTGATAGATTCTGACTATCATAGGCCACAAGATTTCCATGTTGAGAGAGAACTTCCCCCATATCAGAGTCTGAAGAATTTGTCTCGATATCAAAAGTATGTTGCATCTCAATTAAATACAACATCGAGGTTGAGCACAAGCGCTACTTCAAATCATCGAATTCTTTCTGTTGTGACAGGCCCCACATGAATTTTTCCTTGCCACCACCCCTAGTCACTTGGATAAGGGCCCATGCAATGTGGGAGAATCCCAACATGAACCTACTATATAAATTTGGAAGGCCTAAGGAAATATAAAGCTCAGTGAGTGTGGTTGGGGCTATCCAGTCATAGATGACCTGGATCTTGGTTGGATCGACATGCACCCCATTCTCATAAAAAATGTATCCTAGGTACTAGAACCTATTGATGTCGAAGGAGCATTTTTCCAAATTTTCATATAGCTTGTGTTACTACAAAGTGTACAAAACCTGTTGAATATGTTGCAAGTGTTCCACCCAATTCTTTTTTAGGATGAGGATGGCATCCAAATACACAACCACAAAAAAGTTGGTGAAATGCCACAAGATATCGTCCATCATCGTCATGAAATTTTTTGGGGCATTTTTCAAGCCAAAGGGCATGACCAACCATTCAAAAATACCTTATTTGGACTCGAAGGAATTTTTCCATACAATGGTCTGCTCTATTGGGACCTGGTGATAGTCGAACTTCAGATCAATATTACTGAAGTATTTTCACCCCTTAAGTTGTTCAAGGCGATCATCAATTCAGAAAATTGGGTACTAGTTCCCGACTATGATTTTATTTAGGGCCTCGTAATCAATGCATAGTCATCAGAACCTGTATTTCTTTTGCAAAAGCTCGATTCAACTTACACAAGGTGATGATATTGGGTGGATGTGCCCCTTTTTTAGTAGCTTTTGGATATGACACTTGATTTCCTCATTTTTTGATCGAGAGTGGCAATAGACTATCCCATTGGGTAGTGGTGCGTTGTGGGTCAGATGGATTGAGTGCTTGACCTAAAAGTGTAGAGGTACCCCAGTGGGTGAGGAGAAGAAGTATTTGTATTCTTCCATGACATTATCCACTTGTTTCTTCTACATGGAGAGACCTGTTGTAGAGGCCATAGATGTGGCTTCAAAATTTCTCTCACTTTGAGCGTGAATCATGAAGAATACAAACTTCCTAGTCTAAGAGATGACCTTCTTGCATTGTTTGGTAGAGATCAAGTAAATAGAGGTAGATGGAACTACCTCTAGTATCCTGTATAATTTTATGTCCAAAGTAATAATAACATTACGATGCCTAGGATCATATACAACATAATGTTTCCATAAATAAGGGTGGACAAAAAGAACATCATAGAATTAAAGGGGAGAGACATCACACAATACCTCATATTTGAAGGGCTTGATGTCATAGGTCAGGAGACACTTTTGGCTAACGCGGAGATCACTCCCTTGATAGAGCTATTCGATGGTGTACAAATGCGAGTGTGGAGATGTCGCTAGAGCCAAACGCTTGAACACCTCTGCTAAGATGAGGTTATTTTGGATACCTCTATCAACGATGAAATGCAATGGAGTACCATTCACCCACATATGTGAATGAAAGAGGCACTCACCTTCCTCTCATTCATCAAGTTCATCGGGTTGGACCTTGGTGGTGGTAGAAATGGTGGAATTAGGTTCTACACAAATGATTTGTCTACATTTTTATGGTTCTAACTCAGAGTCAAAAACTGCATATGATTAAATGGATTTCACCTCGGCCACCAACGACTTATTTAAGTAGCATTTAGAGGTGTTATTACAGGGGCTCTTATGGAACTCAAACCATTTCCCAGTGTCTTTCTTTGTCTTCCCATTGTCCTTCTTTGTTTTCAGTTTGACTAGTTGTCCCAAGTTTGTCCATCCTTGCTCTACCCTTTGTTTTGCAGGTTGGGGTCTCCTTTTCCCTACTTTTTTTTTTCGGGGTTTGTAGACCCAAATTTCCCCGTATTTTGTTTAAGATTCTTATTGATCTTGACAACACATTGGTAGGTTACACCCAAGGAATAAATGTCTAGAAAATCCATTTACGTCTGTATTTATCTATGCATACCATTGCGTTACTTGAGCACCATATGTCACTCAAATTGTTTCATACCCATCTTGGTGTGCAAGGTATGGAAGACATTGGTAAACTATGGCACTTTTTGGTCCCTTTCCTACCGTAGTGTGGTCCAACTTGTATATAATTCATCATAACTTTCAGTAGGGTAGTATTGTTCCTTAATAGAATCCCTAAAGGAACTCCAAGTGGGTGAAAATAAAAATAATGTAGATCCCTCTGTTTCCTTTTTCTCATAGAAAGTATTCCACCAATATTTGACATGGGGGGCAGCCTTGAGGAGCACAAATGTGATATTTTCTCTATCAGAAAGGTTGTGGACAAAAAAATACCCTTCTAGAAGGATTAACCATTTGTCTACAAAATCAACATCTACTTAAACTTCAAATATAGGAATATAAAAACTGATTTGTTCCATGAAGTGGGTGGTGCCTATGCTTGAGGTAGATGTGTCACCTGTTGGCAGTCATTGAGGGATTTTCCCAAAGTTATCCATCATCTCATTCCTTTGCCATGAGAGTGATTCCTCAATCAATTGTTTAAAGGGGTCTCTTACCGCATAATATATCATTTCTTTCCCCATGGGTGGTCATCGAGTTCAGCGAGGCCAATCTTGCAAAGGCTCAATTTGTTTGAGTCCCAAATGCTTATACCCTAACCTTGTTGGGGACATGCAGAAAGAAACAAATGAAGGGTAGACCACTTTGATACCACTGATCCAGATTTATGAGTGGAACTAAATGAAACACAGATCCATAAAATTAACACAGATATACATAGAAAAATTACAGAGATAAAGTGGAACTTAACTGCTATAAAATAAGAAATCCACTAAAAATGTAAAATGCAGAATGAAAACAATCTTTCTCGAATGGTGGTAGCTAATCTCTTAGAAGAGATGTAGAAGCTATGCACATTCAACTAAGCACATTAATATGAGGCCTCCATGCCTTTTTATAATCAATAATTAAACATAAACCATAGACATCCAAAAACCTAACCCTAGGAGATGAAGCACCAAAAGTCATGTGGGCCCTGATGGGGTAAGTTGGTACATCAACTTCCTGGGGTCTTAAATTTTTCATACGATCTTCATTTTAGGCACACAATAGCCCATTGGAAAGGTCTATCCGAGGAGTACACATTATTCTATTACATTCTTTTAAAATCCTATGGTCTGACTCTGGTGGGCCCGAAAAACATTGTTTAGGGCCTCAAAATGGCCCCGAAAGATTAGGACACGAAAAGATAGAAACAAACTGCCAAAATAAAATTTGTAACTGCTAAGATGAAAGTTGTATGTGGGCCATATAGAAGAGGTGGGATTCGAATTATATACACCTATATTATCATGGAGAGGGTGAGATAGGGTGAGAGAGGGGGAGAGAGGGGTAGATGAGAGAGAGAGAGAGAGAGAGAGAGAGAGAGAGAGAAAGGGAGATGGGGGATACATAGTGAGGGGGAGAGAGGGGTCACTAGTACATATGACCAAATTTGCAATGGTTGTTCGTTGATATTGCCACACTTATCCATCACAATTTCCACGAAAGCCGATATTTTTTTCGTCGTAATAATTTTGTCGCTATATCCACGATCCAGGTGTGCGTGGAAACATCAACGAAATTAGTTATCCACGTGTCACCACCTTCAATGCTGGTTAACCTTATGCATCATCGCAATTACGATGAAATTTCGTTGCAATGCCAACGGAGAAATGTGGCAATTATAATGAAACTTCGTCGCAATCGGGACGAAAAGTTATGCCAAGCCAATAACGTGCGATGCAGCTGCTGAATGTGCAACGAAAGCCCGTCGCAAATTGTGATGAAACTACGTGGTAATATCGATGAGTGCTATATCTCAAAACCATATTTACAATGGACTTGTTGTATATGCGACGAAACTTCATGGAAAAGTGCAACGAAGTTTCGTCGCTATAGCAACGGTTATGGCAAAAAAGTAAAAAAATTCTGACGAAATTTCGTCAATATTGCAACGATGACTGTAGGTTTAAAAAAAAAAAAAATAGATGAAATATGGTATTACCATATTACATTGTAATATGGTATTACCATATTACATTGTAATATGGTATACCATATTGTATGTCATATTACAATGTAATATGGTAATTCCATATTACATTGTAATATGGCATTACTTTTACATTGTAATATTGTAATATTCTAATATATTGTAATATATATATCCCCTAGAAATAATCAAGGCGTTAACCAACCAAATATTGTAAGCATGTGTTATCATGAAGTTGGATTAGAAGTAAGGATACCAAGAATTGTAATGCATCAATATTAAATCTAATGAAAATTGAAAGTTCATTTGAAATCAAAGCAAATTTCTTATGATACATAATGGTTGAACCTTTGATACAATGGAGGAGTTGGATAACATAACACTTGAAAATTTTGTTTCCTTAAGATATTGAGAGATGATGAGGCTATGAATTTTCATGTTGAAAGTTTGTAATGAAGATAGTATCATGGAATCTTCAGGACCTTATAGTCCTTGCCACAAATCCATGGTTTGGAGAACACATGAAATTGTTGCAAGTTAGATGTTTTATGTTTACAAGAAGTTAAAGTAGTTGGTTTAATTTTGTAAGTCACTCTTTGGCTAATATGGTCAATTGTTGTATTTTTACCTAACCATGCTGAAGGTAGAGAGGCAACCACCTTGATTTCCTTTTATTTTTACCTAACCATTGTACATGGTATTGATATAACACGCTGCTTGGTTTGGACGTCATTTCCTCTAAATGGACAAGACCTAGGACTAGTCAACATATATGCCTCAAATGATTCAAATGAGAGAGTGGGCATGTAGAATTGGTTGGCCAATGAGCTCCCAAAACCATATGGTTGTGTGAATATTTTAACAATGTAGAG
>ML783737.1:896885-928237 GCA_009831015.1 Picea engelmannii
TAAACATCGATAAAGATCCAAAAAAAGGTCATGAAATTATACATCTAATTTTTCTTTGATTTATGTTTTTTTACATTCATAAAACTGACAATTGGGATATCATCATCATCCAAGGACATTGTATTTCTTGTGCCCTGTCCTTCAATTGTTTGTGTGTGCTCAGGTACCATACTTATGGTATGTCGCTCAAAAGGGTTAGCTGGCATCTGTTTAAGGATGTGAACTGGAACAACGAAAGTGATCATATCGATATGTTGAAATATAATTGAAATAACTAATTCATTGTTTTGATTAACATTACAGTATTGCTCTTTACCTGACTCTGTAGCTAGGACAGTTGGTGCGTTAATTTCCTGTCCACTTGGTTGCTCTTGCATTTCACCCTCCTGAGCTACATGCTCTTCAATTTTGAGAAGATAATATATAAGTTTAAAGTCAGGAAATAAATATCTACAATCACAGTAGATATTTCTAATTCTGAAGCATACATACCGGAATGGGTTCTCTTCTCTACAATATCACTAGACATGTGGACCCTTGTATGACGTGATGTTTGTTGAATACCGCTTGATTCACTACTGCAGTAGCACTGTTTCCTGAAAACAAACATAAATACTTAGTTAAAGGTGATATAATAAAATATGAAAAGACTTTACAAGCATGCTACTGTGGTTTCCTTATTCATTTGATTTACTTGCGTGGCTGGGGAGATAGGAGTCTAGCCCAAGATTTTTCTATATTCAATGACACTTTTAAAACCATGCTTGTAACCAAGCTTCAGGTCCTCCTCGGTGGAAGCAGTGTCAAACATATTTAAATGCAATGCATAACACCATTAAAAATACCAATAACAAAAACATATATTTGTTCGCTACTATTAAATAAATATGAACCATAGTTAATCATTTAAATCTTACTATTCACTCTTTGAGTTTCCCATAGCCACCCTGGCATAATTTATGTTGGCCGTGTTTTTCAACTCTGGCCTTTGTTGCTTTGTATGTGTCTGGTAGCCTACATATGGAATTTTTGAAAAAAAATAGATATCAGAATTGTTACATAAAATAGGAAAGAAAAACATAAATGCTCATATTTCACTGATAATATGACATGTGTTGTACCTTGCTTGACAAGCTCGTGGTTTTCGTCCTTGTTTTTTAAACAAGTTCTCCTTTGCATCCTCTATTAGTGCCTTCCACTCTTTCTCAAAAACCATGGGAGGACGGTCGTGCATTTGGTCTATTTGTAATTTATCCATATAATGGGCCCTGGTGTATTTTAAATTCTCTCCGGCTAACTTTGAAACCACTTTCTTGTTGAAAGTGTTATCGAACAAGTTCACCATGTGATCTATTAAATCATCTTTCTTTTTTCTATCTTGGCCATTCCATCGTGTGTGAATGGTGGGGACAAACAACTCCAATGCTTTGTCATGTAAGTTTCTATAGAAAACATTGTTTCCTATAGTAACGTGTTATCCATTAATCAATTAATAATGTCAACAAATGTCCATTTCAATTTCATTAAAAAAATGAATCAATTAATGGGACAATTACCTGCAATCTTCTAAATCTTTATCACAACACATGCGTCATCCACCAGAAAGGTGACATCTAGTGATCTGGTGCTTTTAATTCATTCTGCTCCATGCAGAATAGTATCATGTGTGCCTACACTGTGTTCCTCTCCGGATTCATCATGTGGAGTCCCAGGCTCCGGCATGTCATGCCGGTCAAAGTCACCCCGCTCATCAATGGATTCGAGGGGAACCTCAGAAGGCTCAAAAAGCCTCACTTGCACTTTGCTATGTTGACCTTTTTTTTTCTTTGGACCCTCACTGCTACCTATAGTAGTTGCAGGATCGACAGGTTCCCCATGCATGGGGTTTAAAAACTCCTACAAACAAAAACAAAATCGTTATCAGATCATATACAAAATATAAAACTAAAAAATGGATATGAAATTTTCATAGCTAATAAAAATATGTAAAGATGCCACTTGCCCCATAATTAGTTATTGTAGTTTGTAGCTCTACAATTCTTTCCATGTCTTCCTGTGTTAGGGGTCTTTTGCTAATAAAACATAGATATTCCATGTTAGCCTTCTTCAAGGCCTTCATTACAGTTGTCATTGGGTTTGTCGAATAAAATATTTCGTCCTCATCAATATCCTCTGTGGGAGCATGGACATATGTTGACACAATAAATCAATCAACAAAAGTTATGAAATTCACTTTGAACAATAAAAAAATGAAATATTGCAGTAATATCAGATAAACAATAACAAAATTTCAGAAATTCAGTTGTTGTAGTCATAAGTTGTTACTGTATTTAACATTTACATGGTGAGGAACTGTGGGTGCCTTTCCACGGTCACCTTGGAGAGATGTAGCGGGTGAAACTCGGACACGGTCACCCTGGACAGAAGTTGACACAATAAATCAATCAACAAAAGTTAATAAAATCAGCTGTAACATTTAAAAATTGAAATGTTGGAGTAATATCAGAAAACAAATAATGAAATTTCAGAAATTTAGTTGTTGTAGTCATAAGTTGTTATTGTATTTAAAATTTACCTGGTGAGGCACTGTGGGTGCCTTTCCATGGTCACCCTGGAGAGATGTAGCGGGTGAAACTCGGACACGGTCACCCTAGACAGAAGTTGACATAATAAATCAATCAACAAAAGTTATGAAATTCACCTGTAACATTTAAAAAATGAAATATTGGAGTAATATCAGAAACAAAATAATGAAATTTCAGAAATTTAGTTGTTGTAGTCATAAGTTGTTACTGTATTTAACATTTACCTGCTGAGTCATAGTGGGTGCCTTTCCACGGTCACCCTGGAGAGATGTAGCGGGTGATTTTCTACCATGGTCACCCTGGACAGATGTTGACACAATAAATCAATCAATAGAAGTTATGAAATTCACTTGTAACATTAAGAAAATGAAATATTGCAGTAATAACAAAAAACAAAATAATGAAATTTCTTAAATTTAGTTGTTGTAGTCATAAGTTTTTACTGTATTTAACATTTACCTGTTGAGGCACTGTGGGTGCCTTGCCACAGTCACCCTAGAGAGATGTATCGGGTGATTTTCTACCATGGTCACCCTAGACAGATTTTGACACAACAAATCAATTAATAAAAGTTAGGAAATTCACCTGTAACATTAAGAAAATGAAATATTGCAATAATAACAGAAAAAAAAAATGAAATTTATGAAAT
This sequence comes from Picea engelmannii, assembly GCA_009831015.1. Taxonomy (NCBI): domain Eukaryota; kingdom Viridiplantae; phylum Streptophyta; class Pinopsida; order Pinales; family Pinaceae; genus Picea; species Picea engelmannii. The sequence continues at coordinate 900,120 of ML783737.1, forward strand.
TTAGTTGTTGTAGTCATAATTTTTTACTGTATTTAACATTTACCTGCTGAGGCGAAGTGGGTGTATTTCCATTGTCACCCTCTCCATCTATTCGATTTAAGTTGTAATCGATCAACAACTCTTCACCTGGAACTATTTTTTTTGTTGCACATACAAATATATGATTTCCTTCGCGTGCCTCAAATATGCGGTTCGGTTTCTTAGTTGTTGCCACTGGTCATGTACTATTTATAAAGCCTGCAATGTTTCCAGTAGATTTTGGCCTTCCATCAATATACATAGCTGCCCCTTTATTTTGATTGTTATCTAGTAGTTGTATAAAATTTGCGTCAACTCCATATCTCCGCATACTTTGGATATATCAGACCAACATCAACCAATGATTGTATTTGTATAATGGTCCGACACACTCCATCAATTTAGTTACAGTGCCATAGCTGACCTTTATGCCATCCATGGAAAATAACCCCAATCCATTTAGAGACGAATGAACAATGCAATACATCCTCCCACCAATGAAGAAATTTGTGTTCACTTCAGGTAGCTCGTTAGGTGCCCATCGTTGCACTAGATGTTTATACCTCGAGGGAAAATCAATGTCACCTATGCTCTCATCATCATGATTACACGACCCTCCATTGGCAATAAAAAATTGCATGCGGTACAAAATATTTTCCTTACCTTTTCCAACCTAGTTGATCTAGAACTGATAGATCTAGTACAACACATCTCACTTTCAACCTCTCTTACTATATCTTGATCATCACTCGAGGAAGATAGATCCAACAAATACCTCTTTGGTGGTACCTACACTCGTTAAAACAAGAAGATAAGTTATCATCCCAATATATGTTTTTGGTACCAACACAGTTGCATATAGTTGCATTTAGTTGCATAAAGTTGAAATTGCCACACCTATCCATCATATAGTTGCATAAAGTTGAAATTGTCACACCTAGTTGCATATAGTTGCAATATAGTTGCATAAGTTGCAATATTGTTGCATATAGTCACATAAGTTGCAATAAAGTTTCGTAAAGTTGCATTAGTTGCAATATAGTCCATGTATGGAACTTAGGTCTTGTCTATGGTCAGGGAAAGAACATTAGATTTTTAGGTCCTATCTAAATCTTCTTAGGTGAATATAGTTGCATATAGTTGCATAAGTTGCATAAGTTGCAATATAGTACCAACATAGTTGCATATAGTTGCATTTAGTTGCATAAAGTTGAAATTGCCACACCTATCCGTCATATAGTTGCATATAGTTGCAAGGCAGGATAAGTTGCATATAGTTGCATATAGTTGCAAGGCAGGATAAGTTGCATATAGTTGCATATAGTTGAATAAGTTGCATTGCTGCATAAGTTGCGTAAAGTTGCATAAGTTCCATAAAGTTGCATAAGTTTCATGTTGCATAGTTGCATAGTTGCATATAGTTGCATACAAAATTGTTGCAATATAGTTGCATAAGTTGCATATAGTTGCATATAGTTGCATAAGTTGCATGTTGCATAGTTGCATAGTTGCATATTTGCATACAAAATTGTTGCAATATAGTTTCATAAGTTGCAATATAGTTGCATTTGACCACTAACCAATATTTGAGAATACAGTTGCAATATAGTTGTATTTGGAACCATTGGTACATTTTCATAATAAGAATAGATCTCAAGGTGTGTACCATGACTAGAGAGGGAAAAAAGGGCCTTAGGTCCTATCCGTCATATAGTTTCATATAGTTGCAAGGCAGCATAGGTCTTGTTGCATATATTTGCATATAGTTGCATATAGGTCTTGTTGCATATAGTTTCATATAGTTGCATAAGTTGCATAAAGTTGCATAAAGTTGCGTAAAGTTGCATAATTTCCATAAAGTTGTTGAAGTTGCATAAGTTGCATGTTGCATAGTTGCATAGTTGCATATAGTTAAATGCACCCTTAGTTCCATATAGTTAGTTGCATGTAGTTAGTTGCATATAGTTAGTTGCATAGTTGCATGTAGTTAAATGCACCCTTAGTTGCATATAGTTAGTTGCATAGTTGCATGTAGTTAAATGCACCCTTAGTTGCATATAGTTAGTTGCATGTTGCATAGTTGTCATTCATAAGTTGCATGTTGCATAGTTGCATAGTTGTGTATAGTTTCATACATTTAGTTGCATATAGTTAGTTGCATTTGGAACCATTGGTACATTTTCATAATAAGAATAGGTCTCAAGGTGTGTACCATGACTAGAGAGGAAAAAAAGGGCCTTAGGTCCTATCTATCATATAGTTGCATATAGTTGCAAGGCAGCATAGGTCTTGTTGCATATAGTTGCATATAGGTCGTGTTGCATATAGTTTCATATAGTTGCATAAGTTGCATTGTTGCATAAGTTGCATAAAGTTGTGTAAGTTGCATTGTTGCATAAGTTGCAATATAGTCTATGTATGGAACTTAGGTCTTGTCCATGGTCAGGGAAAGAACATAAGGTTTTTAGGTCCTATTTAAATCTTCTTAGGTGCATATAGTTGCATATAGTTGCATATTATTTGATGCATTGGACAAAGGATATGTTGAATTGAGATTGCTTGACAGAGACTACTACTATATTTGTTTTTAAATACATAGTCACGAGATTTAGATGCTTCTGTAGCCTCACCAGCTATTAGGGTCAACATTTTATTCATGGACTGGTGGGTTTTATAGTAAAGGAATTCATGATCCATAACCATAAGATGATTCCATATCACCCATAGGCTAATGGTACTACAAAGGAATTTAATAATATTTTGGAATGCAGATTGACCATGATGTGCTCGATCAATATATATGATTGGAAAAGAGAATTCTTGTCATTCTTCAAGATTAGAAGAATACATTAAAAAAATTGACTAAGCACATGTTATTCAATTTGATGTATGACATGGAGGAAATGACAATGCTAGAATATTTGATACTAATCCTACGCCTAACCACAACCACAAAAATTCTAGAAACACAACAATTACAAGATAGTTTGGATATGTTGGTACAATTAGAAGAACACAAGTTTATGCCAGGATACTGTCAAATGGTATAAAAGAGGTGCCAAGAGGTGTAGCACAATAATTATATCAGGAAGAAATGGTTTGAATAGAGATATCATGTGTTGTTGTATGATATATTTTTTTTGAAACAATCAAGCAAGTTGAATGTTCATTAGCAAGGACACTATAAAATTATGAAGATTCTAATGAGGGTCCAGTGCAACTCCCAAAGTTAGATGACCAGTTGAAAAACTGAACTACCTTGAGCTCTTGGTGTGGGGGGAGGAGCTAGTGTACAATTCTAGGATTCAATTTCAACATTTATTTCCAACAATTCCATTTTTGCAAGTCAATTTTCAAAATATTCAGTTTTAACAATTTCAATTCTCCTTTAAAATATTTTATTTTGTCACTATATAGGTCTAAGAATAGAAAAACATGACATATTAATGGTTACATAGTCTTAGAATTACTTTTCCAAAGAAAATTTCCTTGGTTTGTGTGTCGATATGAACTTGAGATTTGCAGATTAGATGGAATCATGGGTGTCACAAGAACTAGGGGAATTATGGAGCTAATGGATGATGGAGTAGGTCTCTATGGGAGGGAAGTCTTTGCTTTGGAAAAATAAATTTTGGGGGATTTTAGTTGATAAACAAGTTGAGTCTTACTTTCTTTAATGCGACTATGGGTAGGTGGAACCAAAACATGATTTTAATCTTTTTAATTTTGCATAGACCATGTCGGAAACATATTTATGGTCCAAAAATATACCTTGAATGGAATGTACTATCTTGTAATGATGACAAAATATAAGAGGATGGAGTTATGTATTTGGCTATGAAGGAAAGATTGAAAACTTGGATATCACGGTATTCATATCTTGTCAATCCCTGGGCCATGCAATTTTTATTAGGAGGGGTCAAGAGCCCATAATGTCATGATTAAGATTGAGGAGTGCTTGGGATTCATACATGATTTTTCCCTAGTCAAGGTTCCTATGTTGGGCTCAATGATAATGTCATTGAGGAAGTGCAACAACAAATAATACAACCATGGCACACAATGATGTAGTTGGTGGTTAGGGTGAGCCACCAATGTTGCACATATCACTAGATAGTGTTTGCAAGATGGTATTGGATGAGCCTTTGGTCAACATAGAGGTGCCCTCAAAGGGACACATGGAGTAATCTCAACTAGTTGATTTCATATGTCAACATCAACTCAACCCTAGATTCAACATATGAAAAGAATTCAAGGGGAGGAATATGACCTATTATAGAACTATTTCAATCAGCACCTCAAGAGTATCCATCCTCTTACTTTATTTAGTTGAGTGCAAACAACACATATAGAGAAAGAGGAGTTTTGGAGGAAACAAACAATGATGTTTCCAATTTTGTCTGTGATTCTTCTTAAGGTAGCTATACATTTAGAAATAAGAAGGTTGGGGTAAAATGATAATAAAAAATACATGGATCCCATGGATTGAGGGTTTTAGATTAAGAGAAAATATTAATAATAGTTTGCATATTCATTGATGTAGTTCATGATACTTACCAAGTACTGAGGGAAACATCATGTTCTGCCTTAGATTGTTGTTTCTACCACAAAAAATATCTTATGTGTTCTAAGTCATGGGAAGGAATTCCATAATAAATATGTAACATAGTTCATGACTACAAAACAAATGAAGTTATGAGCAGATTGCTAGATAACAACACTTATTGAGAACATACATGAAGATGAAGATATGATAGATACAACCGCAATAGAATGCACCCAAAAAATCCAAGATGCCATTATGGATTGGCAACCTTTGTTTGAAGAGTTAATTGATTCAAAGAAGCCACTATCAGAGAATTATAGAGAAGTCACTACTAGAGAATTCCTCTCTTCTCAAAGAGGCACATTCCACTCTCTATGATGTCCACTTTAGTAAGTAGAAGTCTCTTCATCATTTACAACATTTATTCTACTTGCCTCATATGCAGTGAGATGGTCTTCCTTTTTTGAGGCATTATGCAATTTGTTGTTGATCCAAACCAACTAAATGAAAGATTGGTTTGAGTTGCTCTGTACCTATTCCTACTTGTCCTCAAGAGAGTATTTCCATGGATTTGGATAATGGATTTTCCATGACTATTTCATGCCATGATTGCATTTTTATGGTTGTTGGTTAATCTAGTAAAATGACTAAGTTCATTCCTTGTTGCAAAACTAGTTCTTCTAGTGACTTAGCCCAACTATTCCTTGACTTTGTTTGGAAATCCTTTGGTCACCTTGCTAGTATTGTGTTTGCTTGTGACTCATGTTTTGTGGGCCATTTTTGGCATTCCCTTTGGAAAATATTTGGAACTTCTATTAATTTTTCCACTATCTTTCATCCATAGATTGATGGTCAAACTGAAGTTGTTAACTATACCTTCCTCCCAATTCCTCGGATTTATCATCACACTTCCCCAACCAAGTGGGATTTGAGTCTTACCCACATTGAAAATGCATATAATAAAGTAGTTCACTCCTCCATAAGTCATTCTCTATTTGAGATCTATCTTGGTTTTCAACCCTTGGCTCCCTATGAATTTCCATTATCCTTACTTTCTCCAACTACATCGTAGATTCGTCAAAAAGACTAAAATAAGGAATAACATTTTTTTCAACGCTTGTAGTCTCTCCAAGCCAAAGTTGACCATATTATTTAGAAGATTTAATAAATGTAGAAACAACTCAGAGATCAACATCGTTTATAACCCTATTTCCAGGTTGGTGACAAAATGTGGTTACACTTAAAGAAACACTAGTTTCAAGACAAATCATGTAATAAGGTTAAACCCATTCAATATGGCCCCTACTCAATCATCTAGTAGCTATCCAAGAATGGTTTTCACCTTTATATTTTATCTCAAATGGAAATCCATGATGTTGTTAATATTGATTTTCTAAAACCATATCATGTGTTAGCATTGGAAACCAAAATTATGACCTGTCATCTGGCAAATATTGTTCCACATTTTCAACTTTCACTCATTACAAATAAAGTTTTTGGCATGAAGACTCACTAGACTTATTAGGGATCCACTACTTCCTACCTGGTTGCCAAGAAATATTAGTTATCACATTAGTCTTGTTGGATTTCTCAACACCAAATGCAACAACACTAACATCCTATAAGCACTAGACATGGATCTGATTTGTTAATGGAGTTGGACTGAAAGAATAAATTTATCTTTGAGAAGAATAGGGTTCCTTTCTAACCACAAATTCCACATAATCAAACATGGAAGTGCCCTCAACTTTGTTAATTCTATTTCTCCCATCTAATTTCTCAAACATTCCTCCATAGAGTTCCAACATTACTTCATACATGTAAATAAATCAATATATGACCGTACTTGTATAACATATGGGAATATAATGAGTAAATGATTATTTTTTTTTCTCATGCTCTCGATAAAGTAGACATATTATTATCCCTTGTCTTTCCCTCTTTCACATTACTTCCCAAGTTATAACCTTATTACCAGTATCCATCTAGAATAAAATGCATGTTTTTAATGGTGCCTTTAGTTTCCACATAGACTTCCAGCATCAAGTTGGTTGTTTTGGCCCTGTGAACAAGCTTTCTTTATATCCTAATTTTTTCGAGTAATATCCCAATTTATGATTCTTTGAACAAACCAATGAGTCCTCCTTATTTTGAAATGGATTCTTAATGGAGAATCTATATATGCATTCCAAATTTCCAGCTCCTCTCTTAAAATCCCCAATCTATCTACCCTTATACATCCTTGTTGTCGTAAGGATGTGGCCTTCTCATCCACAAATTGATTAAGAATAAACATACTTTTTTATTGTATGCCTTTGAATAGTATTTTTGGTAACTTATTCTCATTACTGCATCCTACCCAAGGGTCTACTCCAACCATTACCTATTCTCTTGTCCCAACTTTTCAAATCAACTAGTTGCTTATTAATGGGAAGGATTGTAATAAATCCTTCCAATGGGTAGACACTTTCTTATTGTATTTCCTGTATCTATTAATCTAGTTTGTAATGGAATATGTATTAATTTGTACAATTACTTTTTTCTACAAGATATCATTGAAAATCACCCTCAATAATATTTTTTCTGCTATATATTTTCCAAAAAATGGATGTTCTTATAAAGTCTACATCCTCCCTCCTCCTTTGGTTTAGTTATTTATTTCCAATTTATCAAATGAATCCCTTCTATCTCCTTATTCCCCTTTGATACGACACTTTCTTCCTAATTTTCTCCAAAACCCCCTTTGGAATACCTTCTAATGTATGCCAAAACATAGGAATGTCCTCCACAATTAGTTTCACCATTGTTAACCTGCCTCCCCAGGATAATCATATATTACACTAGTAGTTGATCCTCATTTCTATTTTCCCTATCAACCACTCCCAATCCTTTTTCCATAACCATTTTGATGCAGGAGCATTGCCAACATCAAGCGAGCTAGCACGGAGACAATGGACAGCTGGACAAGCGCCAGCGCAAATTTTGAAATTGCCTTGAAATTGTTACGCAATCTTAAATGAAGACATTAAGAAGAAGCACACTTGTATAATGTAAACGGACCTTGAGTGATTACTCTCGTCCTTAGTAGGTAAAAGGCATTTAAAGTAGCTAATGCAGGTAGATAGAATTTAATTCTAGACTAGACAGTTTTAGAGTGCAAGAGGGAAACAGGATATAGACACCCTCATTGTGTATTGTAACATTATTGAGGAGCATAGAAGAGAAGCAAAGAGCTGTGTAAGAACACCCATGTACAAATATTTGGATTAATAGAAAGAGGTTGATTCAAATTCATGGTTTTGTGTTTGATCTCTGTGTATTGATGTTGAATAATATGCTCGTGAATGATTGCTTCATATTATACATTTTCTTTATGTGATGTGTATATGATTTCATGTTTGAAGTTTGAAGTCTGAAAGAAAATAGGAATGAGTTTCAATTGTTTCTCTATCTGAGCAAGGATTCCAGCAAGGAGTGCAGTCGAATTGTCCGCAAGGAGTGCGTCGACAAAGGGTCCAGATAGGGTAGTTTTTGTTCTCATTCACTCAGAAGTGTAGATAGGCACAGGAGCTGTGCAAGGAGTGTGAAGGCCAAGTTAAGTCTCAGAGTTGTGAGTCTGAGTAAAGCGTTGAGAGACTGCTACTGCAAGTGTGTGCAGAGTCAAAAGATTTCAACACTTAGGAAGTTCTTGAAAGTTTTCCGCAAGGAGTGCGTGGAAGATTTTTCTTTAAGACTCGACATTGAGAGAAAGCTCAGGAGGTATAGGACCTTCAAGGAATCGCCGAAGAGAAGCACAGGAATCTTGTTCTGTGGAGTGTTTAGCAGGCATAGTAAGTTCATGCTGCAATTGGACAAGTTTGTTTAGGAACACTTAGTTATTCATAGAATCGCTAAGGAGGAGGAACGGACGGTCAGAATTCTCTGAGGAGGATTCACGAATTTCCATGAGTCGTTATATATCACAAGAGGAACAAGGGAGATACGGTGAGTATTCCCAAGAGGTTCAAAGCTCAGGAGGGGCAGGACCGTGGATCTGATCCACAAGGGCCATTGCATCTACACATATATACTCGTATCGTAATATTGAGGGTTGAAGCTCCGTAAATATTGCAACAAGAATTGTGATATCACAAAATGCGATATCCCGACAGCCAAAGGATAGTGTGGGCCACGGAGAAGTCGGTGAGTGTACAGGTGGCACACTATTTCGGGTTTTCGTGGAAGGTGAAGTCTTGAAAACTTTGCATTCAGGATTTGCGATACTGCGAAGTCTGAAATGCCGATGGAGTGAGGGACCATTGAAAGGTCAACCACACGAGTGTATCGGAGTTTCGACATATCAGGATTCGGGAGTTGGGGAGACAAGTCACTCGCCATCGCTATCGCTAAAATCACGATAAGGAAAATCATGAAAACAGAAAGGAAAGGGTCGGTGTTGACTAGTTTCGGGTTTCGGGGTTTCGAGAACCGAATTCTCGACCATAGGATTCACGAAGTTGCAAAGTCCGATCTCTCGAGTGTAGAGAGGGGATCCTGTAAGAGTTTGTTGTGGGTGCAGATTTCTCGATAGGGAAATAGAAGATACATTTAGAGTTCTTCGGGTCGTGGTAAAATATAGATCCTATGTGCATGCCGACCTTCCGACCTATGGGTTGTGGAGGGATGGCATCGCCATCAGTTGGTATCAGAGCACAGAAAGGTTCTTTGATTTCTATAGCAGAGAAAGATAATTCACCATGCCACAAAGGAGAAGGGACATGAAAACACCTGATCCACCATAGGAGAGGGAAATGCCGAAAAGAAGAGGCAGGCAGATGACAGATCCAACCATGGAGAGAGAAATGCCTGATCTATGATCTAGACTCGAAGACATGGAGACGACGCAAAGACGCACAATCAGTGCAGGGGATTTGAGTGATTCTGAAAGTGAAGTTGAGGCTGAACATGTGGAAGAAGTTGCAGCTGAAGATCATCAAACGAACATTTGATCATAGCTATTGCAAGGATGGGTGCAAGAGGAAATATGGACATTCCAGTTTACGAGGGAAACTTCGATGCAGAGGAGCTTCGAGACTGGATTAGAGCTCTAGACACATACTTCGACTATGAAGATGTTGAAGAGGACAAGAAAGTCAAGCATGCTATCACAAGATTGAAAGGACATGTATCATTGTGGAGGGATGAACTACAAGCTGACAGACGTTGCAAGGGAAAGAAGAAGATCAAAAGTTGGGATAGAATGATCACGAAGATGAAGGTGAAATTCATCCCCAGGGACTATCAAATTTCTCTGTTCAGGAGAATGCAGAACCTGAGACAGAAGCTAATGACAGTGAAAGAATACACTGAAGAATTTTATAAGCTGAACATCAGGGTAGGTCATCGAGAGAACGATGATGAAAAATATGCCAGATATATGAATGGCCTAAGATATGATATTCAAGATGAGATGAGTATGGTAACCATCTGAACGGTGGAAGATGATTATCAAATGGATCTGAAAGATGAAGAGAAGCTGAGCCAAAAGAAGAGTTAGAGAGGTCGAGGTAGAAGTCATCCCAGAGGCAAATCAGTTGCCCAGGAAAAATATGAAAATCCCAAGGAGGACTGGAAGAAACCTCAGATTCGAACTGAGAGAGGTGGAACCTCACAACGAGGGAAATATGCTAAACAGAGAGGGCAACATATTGAGCAGAGAGGAGATTATGCTGACAACAATATTTTTCCTCATACTAGAGGCAGGGGAAGAGGAAGAGGTGGAGTAATAACATGCTTCACATGTGGAAATAATGGGCACAAGTCTTATGAGTGTCCAGATAAAAAGAAGGATATTGGGGAAGCTCACATCGCTGAAGCACATAGGCAGGATGTTGAGGCAGAAGACGTTGAAGGCAGAAGATCGCTTATGATGTGAAAAGTCCTTTTGACACCAGAGAAGGAGGTGGAGAGTTTAGTCCAAAGGGACAAACTTTTATGGAATGCTTGCAAGACCAAGGACATGGTATGCAAAGTCATTATAGATAGTGTTAGCACGGACAATCACATTTCTATGAAGATGGTAGAGAAGTTGGAGCTGGAGATAATTGAACATCGAAGCCCATACAGAGTTTTGTGGCTACAGAAAGGACACCAGGTAACTGTCACTAAAAAATGTTTAGTTGAATTTAAGATAGGTGGATATAATGATAATATATTATGTGATGTTATTCCCATGGATGTTTGTCATCTATTGCTGGGTAGACCATGGAAATATGACAAGAATGTGATTCATGATGGGAGAATGAACACATAAACCATAGAGAAGAATGGGAGGACACACATGTTGCTTCCAATTAAAGATAAGGAGGTGAAGCTGGAAGTAAATAATATTGTACTTATCATGAGTTGGAAGGAACTTCTTACAAAGGTTAAGAAGAAAGAGGATCCACAGTTCATCATGGTCAGGAAACTGAAGATTGTTTTGACCAACACAAGAGTGGATGATTTACCAGATGAAGTTCAGGAACTGCTAGAAGAGTTCGCTAGCATAGTAGTGGACGAATTAACTCGTTTGTTGCCACCGATTAGAAGTGTGAGTAATCATATTGATATCATACCAGGAGCCAATTTTCCAAACAAAGCCGCATACAGATTGACGCCACAAGAGAATGAAGAGGTTAAGAGGCAGGTACAGGATTTATTGGACAAAGGTTTGGTCAGGGAAAGCTTGAGTCCATGTGTTGTTCCAACAGTACTTAGTCCAAAGAAAGACGGAGGCTAGAGGATGTGTATTGACTTGAGGGCGATCAACAGGATAACCATCAGGTACAGATTTTCATTGCCAAGGATGGATGATCTGATGGATTGCTTGAGTGGAGCAAAGTATTTTTCAAAGATTGATTTGAAAAGTGGTTATCATCAAATCTGCATGAGAGAGGGTGATGAATGGAAGACAACATTCAAAACAAATGAAGGGTTGTATGAATGGCTTGTTATGCCATTTGGATTAACAAATGCACCAAGTACCTTCATGAGGTTGATGAATGAAGTCCTGAGGGAGTTCATCGGGAAATTTGTCATTGTGTATTTAGATGACATATTGGTTTACATTAAAACAGTGGCAGAGCATCTGAAGCATCTAGCTACAGTGATGTAGAGATTGTAGCAGGAGAGGCTATTGATAAACATGAAGAAATACTCATTCATGAAGACGGAGCTCATCTATTTGGGATTTTTTATTTTCGCAAATGAGTTGAGGATGGATCTAGATAAGATGGAGGTAATCAAGAATTGGCCATCACCGAGGAATATCTTTGAGGTGAGAAGTTTTCACGGATTGGCTAGTTTCTATCGGAAGTTCATCAGGAATTTCAGTGGAATCAGTGCAGCGATGATGGACACAGTGAAGAAAAGACATAAGTCTTTTCACTGCACTAAAGAGGCTGAGAAAAGTTTTAATCTATTGAAGAGGAAGATTACGGAACAACCAGTTCTCATGTTGCCAGATTTCTAGAAGACATTTCAGGTGAAATGCGATGCAAGTGGATTTGCAATTGGAGCAGTCTTAAGTCAGAAAGATAGGACAATAGCATACTTCGGCGAGAAGCTGAATGAAGAGAAAGTGAAATACTCCACTTATGATAATTATTTTTATGCTATCGTCCAGGCATTGAAGAAATGGAGGCATTATTTGATCCTGAAAGAGTTTGTTTTATACAGTGATAATCATGCACTGTAGTTTGTGACTCAACAGGAAAAGTTGAATCAGAGACATGTCAAATGGGGTGAGTACATGCAGAATTTCACTTTTGTGATTAAACATATTTTTGGTACTACTAACAAAGCTGTTGATACTTTGAGCAGGAAGTGTTTTCTATTGCAGGAATTCAAAATCAAAACGTTGGATTTTGATGATCTCAGGGACATGTACACAGATGATCACGATTTTAAGGAAGCATATGAAGCAGCTGAGAATCCGATTCTTAGAGATAGAAGCCAATGGATAGGATACATGATCCAGGAAGGATTGTTGTTTAGAAGTAATCAACTGTGTATTCTAAAATGCTCCATGAGGGAGAACTTGCTGAGGGAGAAACACAGTGAAGGATTAGCAGGGAATTTTGGTCACGACAAGACGTTCACAAAGATGAATGAGTCATATTTTTGGCAGGGAATGCAAGAAGACGTCAAGATATTCATGGATAGATGCAGGATTTTCCAGCATTCAAAGGAAAGGAGACAGAATGTAGGGTTTTATTAACCATTTCCCATACCAGAGAGGCCGTGGGATGCAATTAGCATGGATTTTGTATTAGGGTTGCCAAGAACACAAAGAGGTTGTAATTCAATCATTGTGGTAGTGGATATATTTTCCAATATGGCACACTTCATTCCATGTCAGAAGACCAGTGACGCAACCCACATTACGAACCTGTTTTTCAAAGAAGTCATTCAACTTCATGGTTTTCCAAGAAGTATAGTTTCGGATCGAGATACAAAGTTCATAGGGAATTTTTGGAGGACCTTATGGAAGAAGTTGGGAACTAACTTATCATTTATTTCAACTTAACATCCTCAGATGGATGGACAAACAAAAGTGGTGAACAAAAGTCTAGGAGACTTGTTGAGAAGCTTGGTGACAGAACACCACAGCCAGTGGGATAACATATTACCACAGGTAGAGTTTTCTTATAATGACTTGGTTAACAGGAGCACAGGCCAAAGTCCATTTCAGGATTTTTATGGCATGTAGCTGAGAGAAATTTCTAAACTGAGGGATTCAGAACAGACTACGACTAGGAGCGCTAGTGCAAAATATTTCTCAGAGGCGATGAGAGAACTTCACAGCCAGGTGAAGGAGCGACTACAAAAATCAAGCCAGGAATATAAGCGCGGAGCAGATAAGCATAGAAGATAACTTCAGTTTGAGGTTGGTGACTTGGTTCTAGAACATTTGAGGAAAGAAAGGTTCCCAAGAGGAACATATAATAAGCTTAAGATGAAGAAAATCAGACCATGTAAGGTCTTGAAGAAATTTGGGGCAAATGCTTATGAGATTGAATTACCCGGTGGGATTAGAATTTCTCCGATATTCAATATCTCATATTTGTACCCATATAAGGCTGAGGAAACAGGGACTAGAATTGAACAACCAGTAATTCAATGGACAAAGTAGATTCCAGTTGCAGATAAGTCGCAGATGGAGCGCATACTAGACGAAAGAGTGAGCAAGAGGACCAGGCGAAAGCAATACTTCGAGTATCTAGTCAAATGGAAGAACCATCCAGTTGAAGATGCCAGTTGGGAGACTGAAGAAGAAATACAGAAGCATGGACAGACTGTGCGTAAGCTCATGGACAGGAGCCCATGGAATTTTTCAAGACAAGGAGTATGATGCAGGAGCATCGCCAACATCAAGCGAGCCAGCGCGGAGACAATGGACAGCTGGACAAGCACCAGTGCAAATTTTGAAATTTCCTTGAAATTGTTGCGCAATCTTAAATGAAGTCATCAAGAAGAAGCACACTTGTATAATGTAAACGGACCTTGAGTGATTTCTCTCATCCTTAGTAGGTAGAAGGCATTTAAAGTAGTTAATGCAGGTAGATAGAATTTAATTCTAGATTAGACAATTTTAGAGCGCAAGAGTGAAACGAGATATAAACACCCTCATTGTGTATTGTAAAATTATTGAGGAGCATAGAAGAGAAGCAGAGAGTTGTGTAAGAAAATCCATGTATAGATATTTGGATTAATAGAAAAAGGTTGATTCAAATTCATGGTTTTGTGTTTGATCTTTGCATATTGATGTTGAATGATATGCTTGTGAATGCTTGCTTCATATTATACATTTGCTTTATGTGTTATGTATATGATTTCATGTTTGAATTTTGAAGTCTGAAAGGAAATAGGAATGAGTTTCAATTGTTTCTCTATCTGAGCAAGGATTCCAGCAAGGAGTGCAGTCGAATTGTCCGCAAGGAGTGCGTCGACAAAGGGTCCAGATAGGGTAGCTTTTGTTCTCATTCATTCAGAAGTGCAGATAGGCACAAGATCCGTGCAAGGAGTGTGCAGGCCAAGTGAAGTCTCAGAGTTGTGAGTCTGAGTAAAGCGTTGAGAGACTGCTGCTGCAAGTGTGTGTAGAGTCAAAATATTTCAACACTTAGGAAGTTCTTGAAAGTTTTCCGCAAGGAGTGCGTGCAAGATTTTTCTTTAAGACTCGACGTTGAGAGAAAGCTCAGGAGGTATAGGACCTTTGAGGAATCGCCGAAGAGAAGCATAGGAAGCTTATGCCGTAGAGTGTTTAGAAGGCATCGTAAGTTCGTACTGCAAGCAGACAAGTTTGTTGAGGAACACTTAGTTATTCATAGAATCGCTAAGGAGGAGGAACGAACGGTCAGAATTCTCTGAGGAGGATTCACGAATTTCCATGAGTCGTTATATCTCACAAGAGGAACAAGGGAGATACGGTGAGTATTCCCAAGAGGTTCAAAGCTCAGGAGGGGCAGGACCGTGGATCTGAGCCACAAGGGCCATTGGATCTACACATATATACTCGTATCGGAATTTCGTGGGTTGAAGCTCCGTAAATATTGCAACAGGAATTGTGATATCACAAAATGCGATATCCCGACAGCCAAAGGATAGTGTGGGCCACAGAGAAGTCGGTCAGTGGAAGGTGAAGACTGCGACTAGGAGCACTAGTGCAAAATATTTCTCAGAGGCGATGAGAGAAATTCACAGCCAGGTGAAGGAACGACTACAGAAATCAAGCCAGGAATATAAGCGCGGAGCAGATAAGCATAGAAGATAACTTCATTTTGAGGTTGGTGACTTGGTTCTAGAACATTTTAGGAAAGAAAGGTTCCCAAGAGGAACATATAATAATCTTAAGATGAAGAAAATAGGACCATGTAAGGTCTTGAAGAAATTTGGGGCGAATGCTTATGAGATTGAATTACCCGGTGGGATCAGAATTTCTCCGATATTCAATATCTCATATTTGTACCCATATAAGGCTGAGGAAACAGGAACTGGAATTGAACAACCAGTAACTCAATGGACAAAGTAGATTCCAGTTGTAGATAATCCGCAGATGGAGCGCATACTAGACGAAAGAGTGAGCAAGAGGACCAGGCGAAAGCAATACTTCGAGTATCTGGTCAAATGGAAGAACCATCCAGTTGAAGATGCCAACTAGGAGACTGAAGAAGAGATATAGAAGCATGGATAGACCGTGCATAAGCTCATGGAGAGGAGTCCATGGAATTTTTCAAGCCAAGGAGTATGATACAGGAGCATCGCCAACATCAAGCGAGCCAGCACGGAGACAATGGACAGCTGGACAAGCACCAGTGCAAATTTTGAAATTTCCTTGAAATTGTTGTGCATCTTAAATGAATTCATCAAGAAGAAGCACACTTGTATAATGTAAACGGACCTTGAGTGATTTCTCTCGTCCTTAGTAGGTAGAAGGCATTTAAAGTAGTTAATGTAGGTAGATAGAATTTAATTCTAGATTAGACAGTTTTAGAGCGCAAGAGGGAAACGAGATATAGACACCCTCATTGTGTATTGTAACATTATTGAGGAACATAGAAGAGAAGCAGAGAGTTGTGTAAGAACATCCATGTATAGATATTTGGATTAATAGAAAGAGGTTGATTCAAATTCATGGTTTTGTGTTTGAACTTTGCGTATTGATGTTGAATGATATGCTCGTGAATGCTTGCTTCATATTATACATTTGCTTTATGTGTTCTGTATGATTTCATGTTTGAAGTTTGAAGTATGAAAGGAAATAGGAATGAGTTTTAATTGTTTCTCTATCTGAGCAAGGATTCCAGCAAGGAGTGCAGTCGAATTGTCCGCAAGGAGTGCGTCGACAAAGGGTCAAGATAGGGTAGCTTTTGTTCTCATTCATTCAGAAGTGCAGATAGGCATAGGAGCCGTGCAAGGAGTGCGCAGGCCAAGTGAAGTCTCATAGTTACGAGTCTGAGAAAAGTGTTGAGAGACTGCTGCTATAGGCGTGCATAGAGTCAAAAGATTTCAACACTTAGGAAGTTCTTGAAAGTTTTCCGCGAGTGCGTGCAAGATTTTTCTTTAAGACTCAACGTTGAGAGAAAGCTCAGAAGGTATAGGACCTTCGAGGAATCACCGAAGAGAAGCACAGGAAGCTTGTTCCATGAAGTGTTTAGCAGGCATCGTAAGTTCATTCCGCAAGCGGACACGTTTGTGGAGGAACACTTAGTTATTCATAGAATCGCTAAGGTGGAGGAATGGAGGGTCGAAATTCTCCGAGGAGGATTCAGGAATTTCCGTGAGTCGTTAGATCTCACAAGAGGAGAAAGGGAGATATGGTGAGTATTCCTGAGAGGTTCCAAGCTCAGGAGGGGCAGGACCATGGATCTGAGCCACAAGGGTCATTAGATCTACACGTATATACTCATATCAGGATTTCGTGGGTTGAAGCTCCATAAATCTTGCAACAGGAATCGCGATATCATGAAATGCGATATCTTGACAACCAAAGGATAGTGTGGGCCACAGAGAAGTCAGCGAGTGGATAGGTGGCACGCTATTTCGGGTATTCATGGAATGTGTAGTCCCGAAAACTTTGCATTCAGGATTCGCGATACTATGAATTCCGAAATGCTGATGGAGTGAAGGACCGTTGAAAGGTCAACCACACAAGTGTATCGGAGTTTTGGCATATCGGGATTTGGGAGTCAGGGAGACAAGTCACTCGACATCGCTATCGCCAAAATCGCAATAAGGAAAATCCCAAAAAGAGAAAGGAAAGGGTCAGCGTTGACTGGTTTCGGGTTTTGGGGATTCGAGAGCTGAACGCTTGACCATTAGATTCATGAAATTGCGAAGTCCGATCTCCCGAGTGTAAAGACGCGATCCCGTAAGAGTTTCTTGTGGGTGCAGATTTTTCGATAGGGAAATAGAAGAGCCATTTAGAGTTCTTCGGGCTATGGTAAAAGAAAGATCTTGTGTGCACGCCAACCTTTCGCCCTGCAGGTTGTGGAGAGAGGGCGTCGCCATCAGTTGGTATCAGAGCACAGAAAGGTTCTTTGCTTTCTGTAGTAGAGAAAGAGAATTCACCACGCCACCAAGGAGAAGGGACAGGCAAACACCTGATCCACCAGAGGAGAGGGAAATGCCGAAAAGAAGAGGCAGGCAGATGACAGATCCAACCATGGAGAGAGAAATGCGTGATCTACAAGATAGACTTGAAGACATGGAGACAGAGCAAAGACGCACAGTCAGTTCAGGGGATATGAGTGATTCCAAAAGTGAAGTTGAGGCTGAACATGTGGAAGAAGTTGCAGCTGAAGATGCATCAAACGAACGTTTTATCAGAGCTATTGCAAGGATGGGTGCAAGAGAAAAGATGGACATTCTAGTTTATGATGGAAACTTGGATGCAGAGGAGCTTCTAGACTAGATTAGAGCTCTAGACACATACTTTGACTATGAATATGTTGAAGAGGACAAGAAAGTCAAGCATGTTGTCACAAGATTGAAAGGACATGCAACATTGTGGTGGGATGAACTACAAGCTGACAGACGCTGCAAGGGCAAGTAGAAGATCAAAAGTTTGGATAGAATGATCGCAAAGATGAGGGTGAAATTCATCCCCAGGGACTATCAAATTTCTCTGCTCAGGAGAATGCAAAACCAAAAACAGAAGCTGATGACAATGAAAGAATACACTGAAGAATTTTATAAGTTGAACATCAGGTTAGGTCATTGGGAGAACGATGATAAAAAAGTTCCCAGATATATGAATGGCCTGAGA
Organism: Picea engelmannii; assembly: GCA_009831015.1. NCBI lineage: Eukaryota > Viridiplantae > Streptophyta > Pinopsida > Pinales > Pinaceae > Picea > Picea engelmannii. The sequence continues at coordinate 918,470 of ML783737.1, forward strand.
TATGATATTCAGGATGATATGAGTATGGTAACCATCCAGACGGTGGAAGATGCTTATCATATGGCTCTGAAAGCTGAAGAGAAGCTAAGCCAAAAGAAGAGTCAGAGAGGTCGAGGCAGAAGTCATCCCAGAGGAAAATTAGTTTCCCAGGAAAAATATGAAAAGCCCAAGGAGGACTAGAATAAACCTCAGATTCAAACTAAGAGAGGTGGAACCTCACAATGAGGGCAATATGCTGAACAGAGAGGGAAACATACTGAGCAGAGAGGAGATTATGCTGACAATAATACTTTTCCTCATACTAGAGGCAGGGGAAGAGGAAGAGGTGGAGTAATAACATGCTTCACATGTGGAAAGAATGGGCACAAGTCTTACAAGTGTTCAGATAAAAATAAGGAGATTGGGGAAGCTCATATCGCTGAAGCACAGAGGCGGGATGTTGAGGCAGAAGACATTGAAGGCGGAAGATCGCTTATGATGCGAAAAGTCCTTTTGACACCAGAGAAGTAGGTGGAGCGTTCAGTCCAAAGGACCAGACTTTTCCGGACTGCTTGCAATACCAAGGACAAGGTATGCAAGGTCATTATAGATAGTGGTAGCATGGACAATCGCGTTTCTACGGAGATGGTAGAGAAGCTAGAGCTGGAGAAAATTGATCATCCAAGCCCATACAAAGTTTCGTGGCTATAGAAAGGAAACCAGGTAACTGTCACTAAACAATGTCTAGTTGAATTTAAGATAGGTGGATATAATGATAAGATATTATGTGATTTTATTCCCATGGATGTTTATCATCTATTGCTGGGTAGACCATGGAAATATGACAGGAATGTGATTCATGATGGGAGAATGAACACATACACCCTAGAGAAGAATGGGAGGACACACATGTTGCTTCGAATTAAAGATAAGGAGGTGAAGTCAGAAGTAAATAACACTGTACTTCTCATGAGTGGGAAGGAACTTCTTACAGAGGTTAAGAAGAAAGAGGATCCATGATTCATCATGGTCAAGAAACCGAAGATTATTTTGACCAACACAAGAGTGGACGATTTACCAGATGAAGTTTAGGAACTGCTGGAAGAGTTCACTAACATAGTAGTGGACGAATTACCTCGTTCATTTCCACTGATTAGAAGTGTGAGTCATCATATTGATCTCATACCATGAGCCAGTTTTCCAAACAAAGCCGCGTAAAGATTGATGCCACCAGAGAATGAAGAGGTTAAGAGGCAGGTCCAGGATTTATTGGACAAAGGTTTGGTTAGGGAAATCTTGAGTCCATGTGTTGTTCCAACAGTACTCAGTCCGAAGAAAGATGGAGGCTAGAGGATGTGTACTGACTTGAGGGCGATCAATAAGATAACCATCAGGTACAGATTTCCATTTCCAAGGATGGATGATCTGATGGATTTCTTGAGTGGAGCAAAGTATTTTTCAAAGATTGATTTGAAAAGCGGTTATCATCAAATCCGCATGAGAGAGGGTGATGAATGGAAGACAACATTCGAAATAAATGAAGCGTTGTATGAATGGCTTGTTATGCCATTTGGCTTAACAAATGTGCCAAGTACCTTCATGAGGTTGATGAACGAAGTCCTGAGGGAGTTCATCAGGAAATTCGTCATTGTGTATTTAGATGACATACTGGTTTACAGTAAAATAGTGGCAAAGCATCAGAAGCATTTGGCTACAGTGATGCAGAGATTGCAGCAGGAGAATCTATTGATAAACATGAAGAAATCCTCATTCATGAAGATGGATCTCATCTATTTGGGATTTTTTATTTCAGAAAATGAGTTGAGGATGGATCCAGATAAGATGGAGGTAATCAAGAATCGGCCATCACCGATGAATATCTTTGAGGTGAGAAGTTTTCATGGATTGGCTAGTTTCTACCAGAAGTTCATCAGGAATTTCAGTGGAATCAGCACAACGATGATGGACACAGTGAAGAAAATACATAAGTATTTTCAATGGACTGAAGAGGCTGAGAAAAGTTTTAATCTGTTGAAGAGGAAGATTACAGAACAACCAGTTCTCATGTTGTCGGATTTCCAGAAGACATTTCAGGTGAAATGCGATGCAAGTGGATTTGTAATTGGGGCAGTCTTAAGTCAGGAAGATATGCCAATAGCATACTTTAGCGAGAAGATGAATGAAGAAAAAGTGAAATACTCCACTTATGATCAGGAGTTTTATGCTATCATCTTGGCATTGAAGAAATGGAGGCATTATTTGATCCTGAAAGAGTTTGTTTTATGCAGTGATAATCATGCACTGCAGTTTGTGACTCAATAGGAAAAGTTGAATCAGAGACATATCAAATGGGTTGAGTACATGCAGAATTTCACTATTGCGATTAAACATATTTCTGGTACTGCTAACAAAGTTGTTGATTCTTTGAGCAGGTAGTGTTTTCTATTGCAGTAATTCAAAATCAAAACGTTGGATTTTGATGATCTCAGGGACATGTACACAAATGATCAGGATTTTAAGGAAGCATATGAAGCAGCTGAGAATCCAGTTCTCAGAGATAGAATCCAATGGATAGGATACATGATCTAGGAAGGATTGTTGTTTAGAGGTAATCAACTGTGTATTCCGAAATGCTCCATGAGGGAGAACTTGTTGAAGGAGAAACACAGTGGAGGATTAGCAGGGCACTTTGGTCACGACAAGACGTTTGCAAAGCTGAATGAGTCATATTTTTGGCTAGGAATGCAAGAAGACGTCAAGAGATTCATGGATAGATGCAGGATTTGCTAGCATTCAAAGTGAAGGAGACAAAATGTAGGGTTTTATCAACCATTGCCCATACTAGAGAGGTCGTGGGATGCAATTAACATGGATTTTGTATTGGGGTTGCCAAGAAAACAAAGAGGTTGTGATTCAATCTTTGTGGTAGTGGATAGATTTTCCAAGATGGCACACTTCATTCCATGTCAAAAGACCAGTGACACAACCCACATTGCAAACTTGCTTTTCAAAGAAGTCATTCAACTTCATGGTTTGCCAAGAAGTATAGTTTCGTATCGAGATACAAAGTTAATAGGGCATTTTTGGAGGACCTTATGGAAGAAGTTGATAACTAACTTATCATTTAGTTCATCTTATCATCCTCAGATGGGTGGATAGACAAAGGTGGTGAACAAAAGTTTGGGAGACTTGTTGAGAAGCTTGGTGATAGAACACCACAGCCAGTGGGATAACATATTACCATGAGTAGAGTTTTCTTATAATGAATCAGTTAACAGAAGGGCAGAGGAAAGTCCATTTCAAGCTATCTATGGCATGCAACTGAGAGGAATTTCTTAACTAAGGGATTCAGAACAGACTGCGACTAGGAGCGCTAGTGCAGAATATTTCGCAGAGGCGATGAGAGAACTTCACAGCCAAGTGAAGGAGAGACTACAGAAATCAAGCTAGGAATATAAGCGCAGAGAAGATAAGCATAGAAGACAACTTCAGTTTGAGGTTGGTGACTTGGTTCTGGCACATTTGAGGAAAGAAATGTTCCCGAGAGGAACATATAATAATCTGAAGATGAAGAAAATCAAACCATGTAATTTCTTGAAGAAATTTGGGGTGAATGCTTATGAGATTGAATTACCCGGTGGGATCGAAATTTCTCCGATATTCAATATCTCAGATTTGTACCCATGTAAGGCTGAGGAAACAGGGATTGGAATTGAACAACCAGTAATTCAGTGGACAAAGTAGATGCCAGTTGCATATAAGCCTCATATGGAGCGCATACTAGACGAAAGAGTGAGCAAGAGGACTAGGTGAAAGCAATACTTCGAGTATCTGGTCAAATGGAAGAACCATCCAGTTGAAGATGCCAGCTGGGAGACCGAAGCAGAGATACAGAAGCATGGACAGACCATGCATAAGCTCATGGACAGGAGCCCATGGAATTTTTCAAGCCGAGGAGTATGATGCAGGAGCATCGACAACATCAAGCGAGCCAGCGCAGTGACAATGGATAGCTGGACAAGCACCAACGCAAATTTTAAAATTGCCTTGAAATTTTTGCGCAATCTTAAATGAAGTCATTAAGAAGAAGGGCACTTGTATAATGTTAATGGACCTTGAGCGATTTCTCTCGTCCTTATTAGGTAGAAGGCATTTAAAGTAGTTAATGCAGGTAGATAGAATTTAATTCTAGATTAGACAGTTTTAGAGCGCAAGAGGGAAACGGGATATAGACAACCTCATTTTGTATTGTAACATTATTGAGGAGCATAGAAGAGAAGCAGAGATCTATGTAAGAACACCCATGTACAAATATTTGGATTAATAGAAAGAGGTTGATTCAAATTCATGGTTTTGTGTTTGATCTCTATGTATTGATTTTGAATGATATGCTCGTGAATGCTTCCTTCATATTATACATTTGCTATATGTGTTGTGTATATGATTTCATGTTTGAATTTTGAAGTCTGAAAGGAAATAGGAATGAGTTTCAATTGTTTCTCTATCTGAGCAAGGATTCCTGCAAGGAGTGCAGTCGAATTGTCCACAAGGAGTGCATCGACAAAGGGTCTAGATAGGGTATCTTTTGTTCTCGTTCATTCAGAAGTGCAGATAGGCACAGGAGCCATGCAAGAAGTGTGCAGGCCAAGTGAAGTCTCAGAGTTGCGAGTCTGAGCAAAGCGTTGAGAGACTGTTGCTATAGGCGTGCGCAGAGTCAAAAGATTTCAACACTTAGGAAGTTCTTGAAAGTTTGCCGCAAGGAGTGTGTGAAAGATTTTTCTTTAAGACTCGACATTGAGAGAAAGCTCAGAAGGTATAGGACCTTTAAGGAATCGCCAAAGAGAAGCACAGGAATATTGTGCCATGGAGTGTTTAGCAGGCATCATAAGTTTGCACCGCAAGCAGACAAGTTTGTCGAGGAACACTTAGTTATTCATAGAATCACTAAGGAGGAGGAACGGACGGTTGGAATTCTCTTAGGAGGATTCATGAATTTCCGTGAGTTGTTAGATCTCACAAGAGGAGCAAGGGAGATACGGTGAGTATTCCCGAGAGGTTCGAAGCTCAGGAGAGGCAGGACCATGGATCTGAGCCACAAGGGTCATTGGATCTACATGTATATACTTGTATCGGGATTTCGTGGGTTGAAGCTCCGTAAATCTTGCAATAGGAATCGAGATATCACGAAACGCGATATCCCGACAGCCAAAGGATAGTGTGGGCCACAGAGAAGTTGGCGAGTGGACAGGTGGCACGCTATTTTGGGTTTTCGTGGAAGGTGAACTCCCGAAAACTTTGCATTCAGGATTCGCGATACCGTGAAGTCCGAAATGCTAATGGATTGAAGGACCGTTGAAAGGTCAGCCACATGAGTGTATCGGATTTTCAGCATATCGGGATTCAGGATTCGAGGAGACAGGTCACTCGACATCGCTATCGCCGAAATAGCAATAAGGAAAATCATGAAAAGAGAAAGGAAAGGGTCAGCATTGACCGGTTTCGGGTTTTGGGGATTCGAGAACTGAACGCTTGACCATAGGATTCGCGAAGTTGCTAAGTCCAATCTCCCGAGTGTAAAGAGGGGATCCCATAAGAGTTTGTTGTGGGTGCATATTTCTCGATAGGGAAATAGAAAAGTCATTTAGAGTTCTTCGGGCCATGGTAAAAGAAAGATCTTGTGTGCACACCGACCTTCCGACCTGTGGGTTGTGGAGGGAGGGTGTCTCCATCACATTTGGATTAAGGGGAAATATCAAATATTTAATTCTCGAATGAAACCCAAGTGTTTGAAAGCAAACCATTTGTATCATTTTCTTTTCTTGAATTTTTTCCATATTATTAAAGGATATTGTAAATTTAGAAAAATTAACAGCCATACCTATATATTGGTAGTAGAGATATAATACCTCTTTTAAATTTTTGGCTTCCCTAGAAGATCCATTGATAAACAATACATCCTCAATGAACAAAAGATAAGTTAGACTTATCTCTCTTCTTGACAACACTCTATATATTGCCCCTTCTCACATTACTTCCAAAATTTCTCGATTTTATGCTTTTGTTATTACGAGGAGAAACAAAGGAAAGATTGGGCATCCTCATCTCAAACTTATTGATGGGGTGGAGAACTTGGATGCCAATCCATTAATGATAATTTCAAAATAAACTGGTGTCAAACATCCCATTATCCATTTTACAACATGAACACTAAAACCAACATGTAAAAGTAGCAAAATCATGTTCAACCAACTTGACATGACATATGCCTTTGATAAATCTAATTTCATTACCATGGATGGGATTTTTTTGTGCTTCATGGAGTGTAAACCCTCCTAGTATAAACATATTTCATCATGAATCTACCTCCCTTCCCAAAATCAACCCTCCTAGTATAAACCTATTGCATCATGAATCTACCTCCCTTCCCAAAATCCACACTGCTCTTGAGAGAATGTCTCCAAGAAAATATTTTTGATTCTGACTGCTAAAATGTTATCTAATATATTTGATATAAATTTTCACAAAGAGATTGGTCTAAACTCATCAAAGATTCTTGAGTTTTACTTTTTAAGAAGTGGTGAAAAAAATGTAGCATTAAAAACTCCATTGCTTACCTTCATTCTCTTCAAATTCATGTGCCCTCTGAAAATCTGTCTTCCCTAGCCTCCTCCTGCGTGCCCTCCACCCGTGCGCCTCTCCCTCCTTCTTCTCCTTCTCCCTCCACCCATGTCCTAGCTTCCTCCCTGTGCTCCAAATGCGTGGGACTAGTGTCCAATTCCCAGACTGTGCGTGAGTGCTCTGTGCATGAGTGGTGGAAATCAGTGGGACTGGTGTCCAAATTCGGGACTATGCGTGAGTGCCCTACACGTGAGTGGTGGCTGCCATTTGGGATTTGAAATGAGTTTTGGTTTTTATATGTTGTTTTGTTTTATTTTCGTTTTTGTTTTTTGTTTTTTATTATTTTCGTTTTATATTATATATATAATATATATAATTTATATTATATATACTATATATTATATAGTATATATATTATATATACTATATATTATATATAATATATAATATATATTATATATATATAACATATAACATATAATATATATTATATATATTATATAATAATATGCAATATATTTGACCACACCATATTCCCTCCCCCAAACTATGGATATCAATATTAGTAAAAAACAACTAATAAGGGTGCACAATTGAGTCGATTTGAAAAGAGAAATTTTGTACAAGAGGCTTAGAAACATTAAAAGTGAATTGAATCTATAAGTGAAGGGCATAAATATATAAGACCCGTGATAGGCAATGTTAGTCACCATATACCTTTTCCCTTATAGTATATCTTAATAAAATGGAACCACTGACATAAACATATGCCAAATGAGTATTCCTACACCTACCACATCCATTCTCACATTGTTCAAAATATTGAATGAATACATATGTTGAATACAAGTCATTGGAATTAAATATGAAGAAACAAGTTTGACATTGTTGATCAATGCACTCATCCCAATTCAAATTTTGTTTCAACAAATCCTACTCGCCAATTGGAGAATACATAGGCCCAATGCATATTCTATGTGCTTCTTTGAATCTAACAATAAACCTGATTGGATAGGACACTTGAACCTACAGAGCTTGGGATGAACGTATATTATGGGATGTTAGAGACAAAAATTCACACTTTTGTAACAAATCATTAAGGGGTACAATAATCAAGACATAGAGCATAGTGTTAGAGAATCACATGAGCTAAGGACTAGACCGATACTTATCTTATCCCATTGTAAACAAGGTATTAAGTTTAAGTAGATAGGAGTACTCAACCTAACTATGGATTGGGCATAGAGGGTTCGATGAGAAAGAGGGTTCGAGGCTAAGTGGTGAAGACACATAATACTAAACATGTATTTGATAGAGACGTTTGGGTCCCACAACCAATAATCTACACCTCCATTAAAAATTTTAATAGTGCACCTCATGAGAAGGAAGCATAGAAACTCATCTTATAGGGGTTGATTCTTGTCTTGGATCCATACACCCTTGAGATTTCAACACGATAAATAAATGATGAATATCTAAGAGGCTTCTACTAAATGGTGGATTGAGGAAAGTTGTGTGGTGATCCTATCATTTAAGCATACAAGTGATATTAAAGTAAGTATCAAAGAGGCCTCTAGTTAAGTGTGTCTTGACAAATGGTTAATTGAAGGTGTTGGAGTTTCATTCCTAGCCTACATAGCTCTAAAAAGAGAAGAAATTTCTAATAAATATTTTAGATTCTTACAACATCGTTTAAACATAATTTGTTGTTTCCTTGAATGGGTGGAATTGCATGACAAAAAAACACAATGTTTCGTTCAAAATATTCTTTGTTGCGATGACTATCTCATCATCCAAAATTAGGGATAAAAACTATGCTATGTGAGACTCCTAAATAAGAAACTAAATGTAATATGGGACAAGATAACTTGCAATGGACCTCAAATATATCTAAGAACCCAAATATGGAATTCTCTAGTCTAATAATGATCATTGGACTAATTCATCTCTAAATTGCTTAATACTTCACTACAACAATCTCTTATACTCATGCGACCATTAATGGGAGTATTTAATAATGCTATAATTACAAAATTTGACTTAAGATCATCCATCCCTCTGAATCAAATCAATAATACTCATATTTAATAGGTTGTCCATGTTATAGGTCTCTCTACTTTAATATTCATTTTAATTCCTAAATAATGTGCTCAAGGACAATAATGTGGACTCCTATTGTCTTGAAAAAGGTGTCCATTTTAGATAAAAAGAGAATATAGAAATTTAGTAAGTGATCTATCACATCAAAATGTGTTTTATTGTGATTTATGCAATGTTTGAGGCATTCATGAACTTATTATCCATGCCTATGAAAATTATCTAGTTGGTGTAACAAAAAAATTAGATATTCTATTGCATCGTATTGAGAGAGGGAATTTTGTTGAGTTAGACTTACTTAATGTCTTTATAACCGAGAGTGCATGAGTTCCCTTCTTTTATGTTTAAGGAAGGAAAATGATATTCGTAGTCCATGATGTTCAATATATCTATGATGGGAATTTACACTCCCAGATCAATCCATTGAAGGTGCCCATGGTGAGAAGACATACTCACTCATCCATGCCATCCATGGTGGGTGTTTATCATGAAAATAATATGCAACTTAGTTCCAGGACATTCAATAACCTATGAACAATGGTAGGTCCTAGGTTTGATTTCTATTTTGCTAAATTCCAAGCATAATATTGATAATATCAAAAAGGGCATCCACCAAACTATTCAGAGAAATCCAATTCCTAAGGGAATAATAAAGAGCCAACAACCATCTAAGGTCAAGAATCCCACTAGGATATATTATATATTACACCATGTTTGGGTTTCTCTATTGAATCTACCATATATACTTTCCTAATGCATTATCATCCCTACCTTTAGGAAGTAGTTCAATTCTTCATAAAAAATCTTAACAAAGTTCATAATTACAACAACTAGAGAAAGACATCGTGATAACATGCAAATGGCCCAACCTCCACTAAGAGCCACTAGTTAGTTGTTAGCAGTCACTGAGAACCCAAGATTGGGAGTGAATAAAGAGGGAGGAGATAGTAGATTACTTGATTAAATATGATGTATAATGAATCCAAGCTTGAGATTTATTTTACAAGGTACTTCAATTAGGCTTTAATGGTTTTAGTAGGTATAAAAAAAATATAGACCTAGAGATAAAATTTT
>ML783737.1:936765-964351 GCA_009831015.1 Picea engelmannii
ATAGGGTTCTATCTTCATTTTAATCACTAGAAACCTTGTCAAAACTTTAAATGATCATGAATATGTACATGCATAATCTATAATCTAGAGCCATCAAGAAATGTACTTAAAAAGTTACATGAAAATTAAGGTGAGTAACAATAAAATAATGATATTTCAATTATGAACATGAATCGTAGGAAGGTAATAGGATGCATATCCTAAATAACAAATAGATTACATATTGACATAACTCAATCTCTCTTCTTAATTTTCTTTTTTCGTTCCTTTATCATTTCACTTGTTAATTTGCAGTGTCTTGATGTTGAAATAAATGCAATGGATCAATTTTTTTGTATCGTTTCTTCAGTTAAATCCCAAAATCACTTTTCACTATATTATTATCACTGAAATCAAAGCACCCTATCGTCTTGGGTTATCATTGCCAAAATACATGGAATTACTTGATTACTTTAAAAAAAAACATTCTTACATCACTAAATTAATGCACCCTAATGTTTTTCATTATGTCATGGTTGAAATCAATGCAACTACTTGATCCTCCTCATTTTTAGAGTATCATCACTCAAATTAATGTACATTATTATTTTTCATTATATTATTCTTGGAATGAATGTAACTGTTAGATGCCTATGTGTTATATAATTGGTAAAATCAATGATGTTATATCATTTCTAAAATCAATATAACTAATTGAGGAATATACATTATATCAAATCAATGTAAGTAATTGTTTTGTATATAAACTCTAAGATATTTCAATAGCAATATTTATTTTGTGTAAATTATCATAAATTATAATTATTGTCTAAATGTAGGGCCATAGAGGTCATACGATGCACCAAAACAATCAATGTTTTCTATAGTTTTTTAGTATTTTCTCAGTGGGATATTTTCCCAGTTCGAGAGCCCTTGTAAGATTTGAGTAATTTTAATGAAAAACTGATATTTTAAGCGAATTTTGTTTTGTGTGTGTTTTCATTGTTTAATTTCCAACCAATGTGTAAGTATTTTATGTTCTAATTTTTTTATTTAAAATTAAACAACCACTTTTTCTTGAGATCATAGGGGAGTTATTTTTCCAAGGTTGAAATTTTGGCATGGGATCAGAGCGAGGTCTCTAATTGAGATTTCCAGGAACTAGTAGTCATATCTAGGTAGATATAGCATATTTGAGGTAATAACAGACAAATCTATTGCAGATATAAGGTACTAGTAGGTAGATATAGCATATATGAGGTGCCAATAGGTAGATATAGAAAATCTGAGGTACCAACAGGTAAATATAATGTAGATTTGAGATACCAAAAGGAAGATCTAGAAGATTTAAGGTGCTAGCAAGAATATATAACAAATATGAGGTACCAGTAGACAGATCTAGTGTAGATATGAGGTACCAGTAGACCAATCTAGTATATCTGAGATACCAACAAGTAGATCTAATGGATATGCATATCTAGCAGAGTTTAGGTACCAATAGGAATATCTAGCATATATAAGGTACTGACAGATAGATCTAGTGGAGATCTAAGGTACCAGTAGGAAGATATAGTAGACCTAAGGTAATAGTAGGAAGATATAGAAAATCTAAGGTACCAACAAACAAATCTAGTGCAGATTTGAGGTACTAGCAGGTAAATCTACCAATTCTAAGGTACCAACAAGAATATCTAGTATATCTGAGGCACCACTAGACATATATAATGCATATCTAAGGTACCAACAGGTACATCTAGTAGATCTAAATACCAATAGGAATATCTATTGTATATCTAAGTGTTTATAAAATAGATCTAGCATATCCAAGGACCAATAAGTATATCAAGTGAAAATATGAGTGACCGACAGATAGATATAGTATATCTAAGGTCCAATAATCAGATCTAGTATAGATCTAGGGTTACAACAACAAATTTGTTAGATATGAGTGGTCAATAGTCAAATATGGGGTTTATAGTAGCAGATCCATTAGATCTAAATTCCAACAGTTTGGTTTTATTGGTGATTAAATAACTAAGCACATTTTCATTGAATTATACATCTAAAACAAAATTCCTCATAAAATCTTGGAAGAAAATACACTAGAGGAGGAATTCATTCGAGTGAATCCAAAGGCGAGTCACTTATACTTTTTCAGTTTTCTAACGTATATACATGTACCATAAAAGAAGAGGACCAACATTCCCCCCTCCATAATGAAGGGTGTATTTGTGGGATACCAAAAGACTTTGAAGGCTTACAGGATTTTCATTCCATCATAGTAGGGAACTATGGTGAGTAAATATGTCAAGTTCAAGGAGGACATTGTTGTTTGTGGAGAGTGATTATACTCTTGATTCATATGGAGGTAATCCTACCCACCTTCTTCTAGGGGTTCGGGGGATGTCCCTCAAATCAAAGGGATCTGGGGGGGACATACCTCACTGACTGGGGGGTATGGGGAATAGTAGGGCCCCGAAGAAAATTTTGGGAAACTTTCCTTGTAAAATATTATAATTTCCTAGTCATTTTGGATCGTTCATTATAAGTTCATAGATATGATGGTAGAAGGTATGTTAGGGTTTTCTCCCAAGAAAGAAACACTCTTTTTGTATGAGGGTATTTTATTGCAGTTGTCCATGAGAGTGAATATTGTATTTTGAGAGAAGAGACTATGAAAGAAGGAAGAGAAAGTTACAATGGGTGTGTTGTAGGTTGTATCATTTCTTTTTATGGATAATAAGAAAGGAAGGAGTGGATATTTCCCTGTGGATGTATCACATATTAGGTGAAACATGTATATTAGTGTCTCTATTATTATTATGCTCTTATTTGTTTTATTTCCACATTATTTTTATCACTCTGTGATCTAATTATTAACATAAATTGCATCTAGGAATTTTCATGATAGCCTACTAGTGAAAGAGGATGAGAATCAGGAATATCTGAAGGTTGAATCTGGATCATCAATAATTTCTAGTGCAAGTATTCAACCGTTAGGTGACGAGGAGGAGATATCATCCCCTTATGGTTATATCAAGAGACCTTGATGGGTCATGCAAACATTGAGGGATGCTAAGGAACATGTTAAGGCTCCTAGGAGTACATTCAAGGAGATAAATCCTTTGAAGAAGTTTCTAAAATATATTGTGTTATTGTGTTGCATCAATGATTCTGAGGCTTCCAATTTTGAGGAAGAAGCATGCAAGTAGGTTTGGAGGAATTCCATGGTGAAGGAAGATGTGTGGGACATAATGCCAAGACCAAAGGGAAAGCCAGTTTCATGTGGTTATTTAAGAAGTTCCTTCCTTGCTAAGAGGGAGTGGTGACATTTGTAGCAACAGACGAGAAATTACACACAAGTCTATTGTCAGACGTGTGGAATTCATACAAAAATGACCTTTCTTATTTTTTTAATTTAATTTAATTGAAGGAAATTATTAAAGTCAATAGACTTTTATATTGAGTTTATTAATGTCTAATAAAATATAAATTATTTACATTAGTGATTTAGATATAATTTCCACTGTCGATTGGGATTTAATCTCAACCATCAATATCATTAACAAATTAGGGTTATATAGACTTTTCCATCAACTCAAAGTTATAAAAGAAATAAAAAGTGAAAGGAGAAGATACATCATAATAGAAAAGAGTGTTACAAAAACACAAGCGATACATAGAGAGAGTGATAAATGATTTTCACTTAGTGTGTAGGTTCAAAGGAGGAAAGAGGAACCAATTTATAGTAGAAGAAGATTGGGTTGTTGTGGAAGACAGGGCACAAGAGGTTTTTTCACCCAACTATACAGGGTCGAGTTGCAGGTACATACATGTCATATGATGTACCAAAATAGCTAGGTTTTTTTGTAGTTTTGTAATATTTTCTTAGTGGACTATTTTCCTAGTTCAAGAGCCCTTATAAGATTTGAGTATTGATGAAAATATGATATTTGAATGGTAGAAATTTTCTATGTGCTTCCATTGTTTAATCTCCAATTAATTTCCAACTAATGTGTAGTTATTCTATAATCTGAATTTTCTATTTAAATTCAACAAGTAATTTTTCCTTAAGATCATAAGAACTAATTTTTCGAGGATTGAAATTTCGACAAAATATTAATATATTTTCATACTATATATTTATTTATAGTATATCTTATTATACACATCAAAATATAGAAGTGGAAGAACATGTATACTTATGAAAGGTTGAGGACTAACATGTTATATATATTGTTAGGGGAAAAGGCTAGAATATATAACTAATAACATTACTTTAAAAACCACAATGATTGTTCTTATTTTTGGAATCATTTATCGACTTTCTTGTTTTCAGGCCATAAATTAATTCTTCATAATATTTTAAATACTCCTCAACTATTCATTTTGTCATGTTTTCCAAAGAGAAGATTGTGAAGGAAGGAGAATTAGGTCACTTTGAAGTTGAGGTTCATGGATGATCTACCAAGGACGATTTAAAAATTCTTTCATTCACAGGCATACAATTTTACAATAATTATTATTTTGTGTAAAATATAAAAACTTGTAATTATAATCTAAGTCCAAGATACACATTTTAAAACTATTTAATATAAAAATACAAAAATATTTATATTTTAATATTTGTGAGTTTAAAAATCCTTGTGCCCTACCATGCCAAACTTCCAAAACTTCATTAACTTTTATGCCTCTTTTTTTACTTTGTCCTCTACTCTCTCCTCTCCTCCATGCATTCCATTTTCTCTACAAAATATCAATCGAATCATACCTCAAGCCACCATCATTGAGATTTTGTCGACCAATTTGAGAGTTATAATACAAGATAAATAAGAGAAAAGTGATGGTATTTGAAGAAATAAGAAATGGTCTCCCTTTAATGGGAGAAGAAATAAGCCAAGTTTTTTTTTTTTTTTTTCAAATCAACACATCTTGTTTCCCTAGACAAATCTAGCTGCAAGTGAACCCAAAATGATTTCCACAATATAATAAATATTTTTTTGTTTCTCATTTAAAAGGCCATACATGTTCATGTGATGTAGTGAATATTTTACATGAACTTTAAATCCAGGATCTTGGTCAAGGTATTGCACTACTCTATATTTCAATTATAGTTTTTTCTTTTATGAAATAAGTAGAGCAGTACTTTACAAAATTAGTTATCATGATTCTAGATCCAGTGAAAATTTTTCACCTTAATCCCTCTTAAACAATGTTTCTTATGGATTTGATCTAGTCAAAGTCTGTAATATTTCTTTTCACAATTGGTTGGTGTGAACACTAATTCTAGTTGGTGTGAACACTGATTGTGTTTTCCAACATGATGACTAAAACAACTAACCTCCATAGAGTAAATGATAAATTTATATTTGAATAGTTGGATAAATAGATAAATATGTGTACAAGTGTAGCATACATTTGTTTTTTTTTGGAGTGGAATGTAGTTAACATGTAATTTTATTTATTTATTTATTTTTGTCACTTGCATATTATTTATTTAAATGTTTTTGTTGTCATGTGCTAGAAAACATCTTTCCCATACTCAATTTTAGAGTACATTTTATAGAAAAAATATATATCGCATAAACAACACCACCTTATCATTTTTTTGTAATTTTCAGATGTTTTATAAAGCATTTGATTATAATTTGAATTTAATGAATAAATTTCTCCTTTAGCTTGATGTCACTTTATTCATTAATTATGGGTTTTGTATTTTGATAAATATACATGTTGTCGACACCTAAGGTTCAAACACTATGCGTGCACCACATGTCAACATTATGCATGTTCTCAAGAATATGCACTGCATGGCCCCAATTTTCAAATTTTGTGCAAGCCAAGGATTTACTGCACATGAAAACCAATTTTGTACTACACATGGAAACCTATTTTAACCCAACATGTGCCAATTGATTTACAATACATATCTAAAACACATTCAACAACACAATGCACACTAGCAAACATAAACCAAAGAGATCATTGCACAACAAAAATACATAGAGAATACACAATCGAGAAGATGAGATTAAATAGAAAATGGCCATCCATGTATTCAGTAAGAGAGGGGTGCCCTTTATTAGTATCGGTGAATTTTTCCTTTATAGATACAATGGAAGTTGTTTCTTTATTTTTGGAGCGCTCTACTCAGTAAGAATGGTGAGAGCTATTTACAAAAAAACTGGTTGACACAAACTAAGAAACTAATAGTAATTATGGAGTTCCCTGGACAACTAGACTGACGAGGGATGTTTACAATGTAACTATTTGACACAACTGATATACTAACTCTTTATTAAAAATCTCCCTACTCAGGAAGACTGGAGAGGTAAGTTTACAATAGAAATTATTGACAACCTACTAAAAGTTCTCATGATGAGTGGTGAAGGAAGGGGTGCACCTTTCCTAGTGGCCCAATTCCTCCTTTTTTAGATCCAGAAGAATCCCTCCTTCCACCAGAAAGTGAGATAATGAGTGCTCCAAGGTCGTTGTAGAGGTCCACTTGGCTTGAGCTAGTTTTTGGCCCCTTCAACCCACAAGATAGGAAATACAATGTTGTTGGTGAGTGGTTTGGGTCTTGGAATATAGAATGGTATATGTGAGTAGAGGAGTTTGAAAATATGGAATATTTTCCACCAGATGATGGAGTGTGGTTTCTTCTTCAAGGAGAGTTGGCTCGAACAACTTGAGATTGTTCACATTGAGAACATTGTGGATCTTGAGTTGTGAGGGAAATTCCAAGCGATGGGAATTCTCACCAATTCTTTACAGCACCATGTATGGGACATAACGTAGTGTGTGTATATTATGGTGTTTTCCATTGAAGTGGTTCTTATCCAACAATATCCACACACAATCTCTCGTTTGAAATACCAAGTTCATGTGATATTTATCGTGCCTCTCTTTTACACGTTCTTAGGCTTCTTGTAAGGAAATTTGTGTCTGGGAATGATGTTGTTCTATACTGTGAATGAAATTATACATTCAGTTTTTTTCTTGTTTCTGGTGTGAAGACCCTGAATGTGGGAAAGTGAGGGGAATATCGAAGGGAGCAAGGGTATAAAACCCAAGACAAACCTCAAAGGGAAAGAAAATAGTGGAGGAAATCATGGCTTGATTATAGCTATGATGAATGATATGAAGATAAGAGTCCCACCATTTTTTCTTGGTAAAATAGTTGAGAAAGGAGTGGACCAAAGTACAATTGATAACCTTTGTTTTCCCATCAATATGGGGGTGAAATGCAGTGGAAAAATGAACTTGGTAACCGAGAAAGGAACAAAAAGTATGACATAAGGTGATAAGGAAGAGAGAGTCTCTATCATGAATAATACTATTGGGAAAGTTGAAGTGAGGCCACACATGATGGAAGAAGAGGTATGTAGTATTAGAAACAAAGATAGTTTTATGACAAGGGAGAAATAGATCCATGTTAGAAAAATTACACACTACTACCCAAATAACATCATGTTTTCAGTGAGTTGCAATGAGACCACTTAGAAACTCCATGGAAATGGATTCCCAAGGATGAGAAGGAACTTCTAAAGGATTGTAAAGACCATGTAGGTGATTATATGGGTTACTTTGTGAAAAAAGAGAGCAACCATGTAACGACCTCCTCGTTATGACAACCATTCTAGTAACAACTGCAATTTTTTTTTCTTTTTTCTTTTTTTATAATGTCTGTGCGTGCGTGTAGAAGTAACAACACACTTAAATGTATGACGCCACTCGAAAACCAACAAGACGCAACCACAACGTTCAACACAAGAATACTGGAAGCACGCAACGAGTAACTACCAATATATGACCATAGACACAAGGCGCACAACACAAATATTAAGACATACTGGGGGTGCACAGTAAGAACACAGAGGGAAGAGTCCATGGTGTTAGGGTTACTATTTCTGCACAGGGAAGTAGGGCGTTTAGTCTTATGTCTTCTCGAAAGAAGAGTAGACAGGCTCCTGGCCGACTGCTCAGGAAGAAACTAGTAACCCGACCTAGAACAAGACGCAAGCAAGACGAACGCAACAAGACGATCCTGACATATCACAGCGACCACAAGCAATAAACGCCCCTAGACATAAGGCGTACAACTAGCAACTGTAAGCAGAAAAATGACACCAGGTGCTAATGTACAGTACAGTCCCAGACGGAAGAATCCAACAGTAGAGTTTACTATTTCTGCACAGAAAAGCAGGGCTTTTAGTCTTATGTCTTCTCAAAAGAAGATTAGACAGGCTCCTGGCCGAATGCTCAGGCAGAAACTAGTAATCTCTGTCAGGTGTGTCGCAAGAGTGGAAACCCTGCCTTTAAAGGGCCCGGGACTCTTGATACGGCACTGGATTCTTTACGCAAAAAAAACCACACACAGACAGGTCTCCTAAAGCTACCAGGGCGAGACTATATCTCGCCCAACTCAAGCAGGCTGGGCAAAATAATGATCTCATCCAGGTACGACAATAACTCAAGACAACCACTAATTCTACGGACGCGCATGTCCGAAGGACTCCGACAACGACGAACCAACATTCGAGACAAGGTATTTTCCATGACTCACTTGGCAATAAACACAACCAATTGCTCCATGATACTTAGTTCAAACCTCACAGATCAGATGTCGTCAATATCAGCAAAATTTCGATAGCATTACCAAAATAACATTGCCATTATAAATGATTATAAAACTTAACATATTTGAATACAAATTCTAAGCTTAAAAATAACAATTTCAATTGCATGAAATTAGCATAGTCTCTACATTTATTTATAAAAATAACATAGAATTCTATAATTATTTCTTGTATGCATGTTATGCCACATCAATAAATTAATTAACATTCCTAAATAAACAATTACAATTTCCCAAAATATGCATAAGATAATTTAATCACTTCAACCAAAATCTATTATTAAATTATTAAATATATATTTACCCACATAATAAAAGGTATAAGTAAGTACAATACTCCACTAAACATTCAACTACAAGCACATTCCAAATTAAAGGACATTACATTAACATCTCTTTTCATGCCAGTCCATTACTTTCACTTAGAATGTATATTATTATCAAGATTTTAGGAACAAAAGCATAGATATTTCATTAACACGGATATATATACGGGACAGTTGTGATGACTGCTTACACGCATTGAAATATTTCATGTCTACAATTATGAAAGGACAACAGATCGTCTTCACTAACCTCATCACTCCATCCCCTTATCACTATCATAACAATTGGCATGACATTAACCCTTACCAGGTGCACTAACAATAAGAAATGCATTACATGATTGCTAATAACGAAGGAACTATAAATACCAGACCAGAATGAACATATAGCTACCCTTATCCTAGTAGCGTTGCCATTTAAAATAATTACAGATTCGCTGGAAATGAATGGTAATTAGCCGAACGAGAAAATTCACAGAAGGATATAACAATAAGAGAACAAGTAAGGTTATAAATGACTAAGACACTCAATCTGAATTAAATTAAACCTTCGGTAACATATATAAAATAAATGACATCTTTTAAATGCCCATAACTAAAATGCCATCCTATCTATGAATTCTCAGAGACACTAAAACTCGCGCATTTTTAGATATATTAAAATATAGATATATTAAAACGCAGATCAACCACATTTTTAGATATATTAAAACGCAGATCAACCACATTTTTAGATATATTAAAACGCAAATATATTAAAATGCAGATACATTAAAACACAGATATATGAAAACGCATATTTAGATATATCAAAACGCAGACCAACGCATTTTTAGATATATTAAAATGCAGATACACTAAAATGCAGATACATTAAAACGCAGATATATGAAAACGCATTTTTAGATATATTAAAACGCAGATCAAATGCATTTTTGGATATATATAAAACGAAGATACACTAAAATGAAGATACATTAAAACGCAGATAGAAATGACCCATTTATAATCCAGTAAGACGCAAACAGCTAAACATTGAAAACGCAGATAGAAATGCCCCATTTATAATCCAGTAAGACGTAGACAGCTAAACATTGAAAACACGGATAGAAACGCCCCATAACAGTGGCAAACACCCAATATAACAGAGTACAATATGCCCCATAACAATGGCAAAAACACGAATATACAGTGGCCCCAAAAACGCCCAGTATCAATGCAAATCGCACATTAGACAGGGGCAAAAAAAAATGCCCAGTAATCAGTGCAAAATCGCTCAAGACACCGTGGAAATTAAAATGCCCAATAACAGTAAAAATGCAGATCATTATGTGAAATGATGTTCAAACGCCAAAGGTCATTTAAGAGAAAAAATCGCAGCTCATTAGCATGTAAAGCGTGGTTCAAAACGCTCAAGGACATCAATAAAGTGCAGGTCATTAATGCATTTAAACCCAGATTAAAAATGCCCCATATCTAGAATGCATGCCATAAAAAAAACGCCCAACACATACATTCTTCTCATGGCTAGAATGCAGCGATAACAATTTCAGACAATTGTCAGAATACCAACAATATCCATCTCGGCTAATTGCCAGAACGCAAAGATAACTAATAAAGACAATTTCAGCATACAATGACAACAAATCCAAACATCTACCCCACCAAAGGTTTCCAGAACATTATCGTTGTAGCATACAAACAAACCACCATAGCTGAAGCAACATCTTAATATAATGCATCATAACCGCATAAGAGAATAACTAGACAGTTTACTCTACCAAAAATAAAATCCATACCGTTGCCACTCGCCCACTTCTGAGGACGTCCCGCGC
This sequence comes from Picea engelmannii, assembly GCA_009831015.1. Classification (NCBI taxonomy): domain Eukaryota; kingdom Viridiplantae; phylum Streptophyta; class Pinopsida; order Pinales; family Pinaceae; genus Picea; species Picea engelmannii. Next base: position 947,544 of record ML783737.1, read on the forward strand.
TCCGTGCTGCTTCCCGCGCTCTGTGTTGCTCATGCTCGTCGACCGTAGAAATCTCACCGGTACCTCCCAGCCAATCGCTCGGGGTACTCTGCTTCCCCCTTAGCCCCCCGAACCGCAAAGGGGCCACACAAGATTCAGAGATAAGACTAGCTTCTCAGCTCGCCTCCAAGGCTGAGCTACCACTCCAATACATCTGAGATAAACCCAACTCCTCACAAGCAATCTGTCAAGCCACAATCCGGTAGCATAACGTTACGCTAACCGTTCCCCCTTACTTCCTTCCTTTCCCCTTCTTTTATAAAAATTTGAGACCCACCTACTTTACTAAATCATTATTTAATTAATTTTTAATGACAAACCTCTAAACATTCTCTGTCGTCCAAGTGTCACTCATCCCTATGGTTCTCCAAAAATTAATTTCTTTTTAATAATTAAAAGACTCAATTCCCTCACTCCCCCAAAAATCGTTCCTTAAATTACTCCTAGGGTTCCTAGATCCCCTCTCATGCTTTTAATAACTTTCCTAAAATGAAGTTGTTGATTTTTAGTAATTCCTTAATTGTTGATTCCTTTTATCTTTTTACCCTAGGTCTCCTACTTTCCATTATTAAGTTTCCTTTAATACAAGTTTCCTCATTTCTATATTTTTTTTTTTTATTTCTCTCTTGTTTTATTTTTTATCATTTTTTTATTTTTTATATTTTATTTTTATTTTTAAAACCCAAAAAGATAAAAGCACTCATAAAACCTTTCATTGTATTTCTAAATTCCTAACTTTTATACTCCCACACTTTAATTTTGTTTATTTCTTCTTATCATTTAAAAACCATGGGTTTCAATTAATTCATCTCCCTCATTACTTTACCCCCCCTTAATTTAAGAAGCCTTTAACTAACACATAGGAGGGTTTTAGTTTACGCCTTTGCGTTTATTTTTGTAGGATCTTTTCTTAGGGCTTATCAGAATTTTATCTTTGAGATGTTTTAAATTTAGGTTTAGATTAAACTAGGCGAAAATTCATTAGAGGAGTCGTTTTAAGAATTTTATCAGGCGTTAAGGTCTTAGGGTCATCTAGGTTGTCTCATCATCATCATCAATGCGGCGTGCCCTTCAGGACGCACTACGTGCTCCAAGGGTGCCACTCGCCTCATTTGCTTCTGTTGCACGAATTTCCCTTCAGGATGCACCACGTGCTCCAAGGGTGCCACTCGCTGACTTGTATTTCTTTGCGCGATGTGCCCTTCAGGATGCACCACGTGCTCCAAGGGTACCACTCACTGACTTGACGGATTGGTAGACATATATAATCCCTGGAGTCAACACTCTGCCAGGTGAACTTGTGGGAGACTAAGGGCTCTAAGGAATAAGGCTTCCGCCTTATTGCGCGCCCCTTAGAATCATCGTGAGCGACTGTCTCAGTCTGCCCTCATGGCATCATGGATCCTCTCGAACTAGGTAATCGTTAACCTACAATTTGAGCCACGGCGGGAGTGCTAGTAGGCTGTGGCAGGGCTGTTGTCCACACCTCTCCCTCAATCTCTCTGGAAATCATGTGTGGCCCCTTTACTCCATATGTGAGTCTGGTCGGCAAGCTATCTTCATCCTGCATCATCAACCATCATGTCAGAACATGTCAACAACATATCATCAATCAATAAATATCATGGTAAATAAAACAACTCAAATAGCACAATCCCTGAATCAATCTGGAGTCCAAGGGTTTCGATGCCTCTGCATCCTCCAGGTCAAAAACCCTACACACTCAAATAAACTGAGTCAATAGCACCTATATACATCAAGTAGTAAAACATCATGTCATCTATCAGAACGCACCATAATCAAGCATAAATGTATTACTATCAGAAAAGTCCAAATCACTTGCGAGCAAGTGTCCTCAAGGAATAAGTTTGTAAGTGCGCCAGAGCAGGATGTTACATACACCCCCTCTTGGTATAAACTTCATCCTGAAGTTTCTTAGTATAAATGCCGAAATAAATGTACCATAATATCATAAGTACCACAGTATCATAAGTCTATCTATCAAACAAAAATGGAAACTGCTGGTGCATATCATATGCATCCTCCCAGGTCGTCGAGTGTGGACTATAATTGTCCCACTGGAGCTTAACTTGATCTACTGTTCGACGTCGTAACTGTTAAATGCGACTAAAATGCAAACTGGCTCAGCCATGAATGCTCCCTCATCCGATACCTGTCGTCTCGAGCACAGTCGACTGGTGCTCTTCCTGGCGGTTATTCACCGCTGCATGAATCTAATGGGCCTTGCCCATATTTGCCATTGTAGCAGGTCTGGTTGATCTGGATGCTCTGGTCCTCTCCACTAGACAATCGCGTTGGTAGTGGGGCTGCCCACACGTCCATCACCCCTTCTTCGGCCCAATAGTCCTGGTACCCGAAGTAGAAAATGACTGCCCACCGGCGTGAAACCCTGCTCTGTTCTACTGAATAGGCCTAAATTGCTACTGCTGTGGGAGATGTTGTTGTTGCTGCTGTGGTCCTTGATAAGGTGTTCGCTGCTGAGGCGACGATCGTCGTGGTGCAACAAAAGTGGATCCCCTATGGAAGCCACGATACCCCGGCGTGTGTCTCGCTGGTGTCTGCTACTGTGGCGTACCAGATGAACCCTGCCCTGCAGGTCTCGCTGGAGTCCTAGTATGACCCCCACTGATAAGATCCTCCTCTGCTATGAGGGAATTTTGGACAGTGTCGTGCAAGGTTTGAGGCATCAAGATCCTAACCTTCACATGCAGGCTGCCGTTAAGGCCAAACATGAACCTGTTGACCTTGAGCTTCTCAGTGTTCAGGTGTGGAACATACTAGAGCAGCTCCATAAAACGTGCCTCGTACTCGGGAACTGTATGACCTCCCTGTCGTAAGGCATTGAACTCATTGAGCTGATGCTCAATGAATTCCTCAAAAAGATACCTCTCTCGGAACTGTTCCTCGAACAGTTCCCATGACATGTCTTCAACGGCCATGTTTAGCTGCGGCAGGAGCATCTTCCACCATAGAAGAGCGCTCCCCTTCAGTTGAAAGACCACCATGCGGACCTTCATGTTGGAGGTATAATCGCGAAGTGCGAATCACATCGCCATATTCTCCAACCATGCGTCGGCGGCTGCGCCGTCTGGGGCACCAAAGAACTCAGGAAATTTTACCTTCTCGAGTTCATGGTGAATGCTACCTGTAACGGCTGGTGCGCGCAGTGGAACCTCAGTAGGTGTCGGCACCCTGGCCTCATCTCTGTCCAATCTGTTGATCGGCGCCTCGGACATGCGCTGGAAAGATCTCATCATCCCCACAAACTTCGGCAACTGCAATATTCTCCTGTCCAAGGACCTGCTCTCCTCCCTGGGGGTTATATCCCTCAGGCGTGGATGTTGTTGGAGGCGTCACGCCTCCTCCCCTAGCACCCCGTCATCTGCCTCTGTGGCGTCCTCTAACCATGATTACCTGCACACACACAATCAGCTCAATCAGCAACAGAATAATCAAATACAATCATGTCATGGAAGTCGTAGCGAATCCCAAGTCGTGGGTCGAACCTCTCTCTGATACCATATGTAATGGCCTCTTCGTTACGACAACCATTCTAGTAACAGGTGCAATTTTTTTTTTTTTTTTTTTTTTTTGATAAGGTGTGTGCGCGTGTGTAGAAGTAACAACACACTTAACTATATGACGCCACTCGACAACCAACAAGACGCAACCACGACGTTCAACACAAGAAGACTAGAAGCACGCAACGAGTAACTGCCAATATACGACCATAGGCACAAGGCGCACAACACAAACATTAAGATATAATGGGGGTGCACAGTAAGAACACAGAGGGAAGAGTCCATGGTGTTAGGGTTACTATTTCTGCATAGGAAAGCAGGGCGTTTAGTCTTATGTCTTCTCGAAAGAAGAGTGGACAGGCTCCTGGCCGACTGCTCAGGCAGAAACTAGTAACCCAACCTAGAACAAGATGTAAGCAAGACAAACGTAACAAGACGATCCCGACATATCACAGCGACCACAAGAAATAAACGCCCCTAGACATAAGGCGTACAACTAGCAACTGTAAGCAGAAAAATGACACCAGGTGTTAATGTACAGTACAGTCCTAGACGGAAGAATCCAATAGTAGAGTTTACTATTTATGCACAGAAAAGAAGGGCTTTTAGTCTTATGTCTTCTCAAAAGAAGATTAGACAGGCTCTTGGCCAACTGCTCAGGCAGAAACTAGTAATCTTTGTCAGGTGTGTCGCAAGAGTGGAAACCCTGCCTTTAAAGGGCCCGAGACTCTTGATATGACACTAGATTCTTTACGCAAAAAAAAACACACATAGACAGGTCTCCTAAAGCTATCAGGGCAAGACTATATCCCGCCCGACTCAAGCAGGCCGGGCAAAATAATGATCTCGTCCAGGTACGACAACAACTCAAGACAACCACTAATTCTACGGACGCACATGTCCGAAGGACTCCGACAACGATGAACCAACATTCGAGACAAGGTATTTTCCACGACTCACTTGGCAATAAACACAACCAATTACTCCATGATACTTAGTTCGAACCTCACAGATCAGGTGTCGTCAATATCAGCAAAATTTTGATAGCATTACCAAAATAACACTACCATTATAAATGAATATAAAACTTAACATATTTGAATACAATTTCTAAACTTAAAAATAACAATTTCAATAGCATGAAATTAGCATAATCTCTACATTTATTTATAAAAATAACATAGAATTCTATAATTATTTCTTGTATGCATGTTATGCCACATCAATAAATTAATTAACATTCCTAAATAAACAATTACAATTTCCCAAAATATGCATAAGATAATTTAATCACTTCAACCAAAATCTATTATTAAATTATTAAATATATATTTACCCACATAAGAAAAGGTATAAGTAAGTACAATACTCCACTAAACATTCAACTACAAGCACATTCCAAATTAAAGGAAATTACATTAACATCTCTTTTCATGGTAGTCCATTACTTTCACTTAGAATGTATATTATTATCAATATTTTAGGAACAAAAGCATAGCTATTTCATTAACACGGATATATATATGGGACAGCTGTGATGACTGCTTACACTCATTGAAATATTTAATGTCTACAATTATGAAAGGACAACGGATCGTCTTCACTAACCTCATCGCTCCATCCCCTTATCACTATCATAACAATTGGCATGACATTAACCCTTACCATGTGCACTAACAATAAGAAATGCATTACATGATTGCTAATAACGAAGGAACTATAAATACCAGACCATAATGAACATATAGCTACCCTTATCCTAGTAGCGTTGCCATTTAAAATAATTACAGATTCACTGGAAATGAATGGTAATTAGTCGAACGAGAAAATTCACAAAAGGATATAACAATAAGAGAACCAGTAAGGTTATAAATGGGTAAGACACTCAATCTGAATTAAATTAAACCTTCGGTAACATATCTAAAATAAATGACATCTTTTAAATGCCCATAACTAAAATGCCATCCTATCTATGAATTCTCAGAGACACTAAAACTCGCGCATTTTTAGATATATTAAAATGCAGATATATTAAAACGCATATCAACCGCATTTTTAGATATATTAAAACGCAGATATATTAAAGTGCAGATACATTAAAATGCAAATATATGAAAACGCATTTTTAGATATATCAAAACAAGACCAACGCATTTTTAGATATATTAAAATGCAGATACACTAAAATGAAGATACATTAAAACCCAGATATATGAAAACACATTTTTAGATATATTAAAACGCAGATCAAACGCATTTTTGGATATATATAAAACACAGATACACTAAAATGCAGATACACTAAAATACAGATACATTAAAACGTAGATAGAAATGCCCCATTTATAATCCAGTAAGACGCAGACAGCTAAACATTGAAAACGCAGATAGAAATGCCCCATTTATAATCCAGTAAGATGCAAACAGCTAAACATTAAAAACGCAGGTAGAAACGCCCCATAATAGTGGAAAACGCCCAATATAACAGAGTACAATATGCCCCATAACAATGGCAAAAACGCCAATATACAGTGGCCCCAAAAATGCCCAGTATCAGTGCAAATCGCCCATTAGAAAGGGGCAAAAAAAAAGGCCCAGTAATCAGTGCAAAATCGCTCAAGACACCATGGTAATTAAAACGCCCAATAACAGTAAAAACGCAGATCATTATGTGAAACGTTGTTCAAACGCCAAAGGTCATTTAAGAGAAAAAATCGCAGCTCATTAGCATGTAAAGCGCGGTTCAAAATGCCCAAGGACATCAATAAAGCGCGGGTCATTAATGCATTTAAACCCGGATTAAAAATGCCCCATATCTACAATGCATGCCATAAAAAAAAATGCCCAACACATACATTCTTCTCATGGCCAGAATGCAACGATAACAATTTCAGACAATTGCCAGAATACCAACAATATCCATCTCGGCTAATTGCCAGAACGCAAAGATAACTAATAAAGACAATTTTGGCATACAATGACAACAAATCCAAACATCTACCCCACCAAAGGTTTCCATAACATTATCGTTGTAGCATACAAACGAACCACCATAGCTGAAGCAACATCTTAATATAATGCATCATAACCGCATAAGAGAATAACTAGACAGTTTACTCTACCAGAAATAAAATTCATACCGTTGCCACTCGCCAGCTTCTGAAGACGTCCTGCACTCCGTTATGCTTCCCGTGCTCCATGCTGCTCCTTCTTGCCGACTGCAGAAAGCTCACCGGTACCTCTCAGCCAATCGCTAGGGGTACTCTGCTTCCCCCTTAGCCCCCCGAGCCGCAAAGGGGCCACACAAGATCCAGAGATAAGACTAGCTTCTTAGCTCTCCTCCAAGGATGAGCTACCACTCCAATACAACTGAGATTAACCCAACTCCTCACAAGCAATCCATCAAGCCACAATCCGGTAGCGTAACGTTACGCTAATCGTTCCCCCTTACGTCCTTCCTTTCCCCTTCTTTTATAGAAATTTGAGACCCACCTACTTTCCTAAATCATTATTTAATTAATTTTTAATGACAAACCTCTAAACATTCTTTGTCATCCAAGTGTCACTCATCCCTATGGTTCTCCAAAAATTAATTTCTTTTTAAGAATTAAAAGACTCAATTCCCTCACTCCCCCAAAAATCGCTCCTTAAATTACTCCTAGGGTTCCTAGATCCCCTCTCATGCTTTTAATAAACTTCCTAAAATGAAGTTGTTGATTTTTAGTAATTCCTTAATTGTTGATTCCTTTTAGATTTTTACCCTAGGTCTCCTACTTTCCATTATTAAGTTTCCTTTAATACAAGTTTCCTCATTTCTATATTTTTTTTTTAATTTCTCTCTTGTTTTATTTTTTATCTTTTTATTTTTTTTCTCTCTTGTTTTATTTTTTATCTTTTTTTTTTATATTTTTTTTTTATTTTTAAAACCCAAAAAGATAAAAGCACTCATAAAACCTTTCATTGTATTTCTAAATTCCTAACTTTTACACTCCCACACTTTAATTTTGTTTATTTCTTCTTATCATTTAAAAACACATAGGAGGGTTTTAGTTTACGCCATTGCGTTTATTTTTGTAGGATATTTTCTTAGGGCTTATCAGAATTTTATCTTTGAGATGTTTTAAATTTAGGTTTAGATTGAACTGGGCGACAATTCATTAGGGGAGTCGTTTTAAGAATTTTATCAGGCGTTAAGGTCTTAGGGTCATCTAGGTTGTCTCATCATCATCATCAATGCAACGTGCACTTCAGGATGCACTACGTGCTCCAAGGGTGCCACTCGCCTCGTTTTCTTCTGTTGCGCGATGTTCCCTTCAGGATGCACCACGTGCTCTAAGGGTGCCACTTTCTGACTTGTATTTCTTTGCGCGACGTGCCCTTCAGGATGCACCACATATGAACTCCTCCACTTTTTTGGGAAGAGCAAGCTAGTAGAAGTGGCATTGGAGATTGAGAATGGTATTGGCTAGGCAAAAATTCCCCTAGCATGAAGACGTGTGTGCTTTGTGGATGAGAATAAGAGGATCCTCATACTATGGCACACAAAATTAATTGAATTTGTAGAGCTAACCATCACAGATAGTGTAGTTTAGAAAGGGAGTTTGGTTGATGATGGTAGGTTGTTGCAAGTCTTTCCATACTTCACCAAATAATGGATCTATAACATTTTGTTCTTTCTAGGAATTATTTGTTTCACAACACACCTCTAAAATGTGTATAACCTCCATAGGGGGGAGACTTTACAAGTCATCCATCTTGTTAGAGGTCCCTTTCTTGTATTTAATTACAATATGGAACTGTTGAATATACACTTACAACTTTAAATGGTAGTGTTCCTTCATTTTACTCTGTGAATTTATGAAGATCAATAGATGATGGTTTGTATGCAAGAATGTCTCTTTTCCAAGAATATAATTCCACCATTACTTAAGTGCATGTACCAAGACGTATAATTCCTTGTCATATGTGTTATATTTGACTTTGGCCTTTGCAAGAATATTAAAGTGGTATGTCACTGGATGAACTCCTTGTTTAAGTACAAGCCTAATGGAAAATTGATATGCATACATATCAATATCAAAGGTTCAATCCATGTCCAACAACCACAAAATAGGGGCATAGCATAATTCTTTCTTCAATCTCACAACGTGGTGCTCAACCTCTATAGTCCAAACAAATTTGGTTTGATGAGACAACTGATGTAGAGGCCCCATTATTTGGGAAAAATTAGAGATAAATTTCCTATAGAAACTAATGCCTCCCATGAAACGTTTTGAGGTCATGCGCATTGGAGGGTGTTGGCCATTGTGCCAAAGAATGTACCCAATATGGATCGGGGTTCACTCCTATTGTATCTAAGATGAATCCCAAATATTGGATGGAAGTCTTCGCAAAGAAGGACATATTTTCTTTCACCTAATGATCCAGGTGGATATCGGTGGCCACCCACCTATTCCATGGGCTAGAAAACAATTTTCCATCTTGGCAGTTTTTCGAGTTCCAAACTTCTCGGGTCATTTTGAGGCCCTAAATGATGTTTTCTGGGGATTTGGGGCCTAAGTGAATATCTAGGGCATTGACCCAGGCTACTCAACAATCGTTCTTGTTGGTTAGACCTTTCCAACGGTGTATAGAGCACCCCAAATAGTGATCGTATGAAACATTTATGCCCCCTGGAATTTGATGTATCAACTACCCACATCGGGGCTCGCAAACCTTTTGGATTTTCATCTTCTAGGGTTAGATTTTTGGATCTTAATTATGTTAAAAATTCCTTTGGAGCCTGATTGTAACAATCATATTCTTTTGAATGATCACATCTGTCACATCTCTTCTCATAGATAATCCACCACAATTATAGCAAGCTTGTTTCAATCTTCATTTTATAGTTTCAACATATTTTCTTATTTAATAGAAACCAATTTTATTATATCTCTATTATTGTTCCTTGTGCCTCTGTTTAAATATAATAACAATATGTATTCATTTCGTTTTGCTAATAAAATCTGGATCAATGGTATAAGAGCGGTCTTCTCCTTGTCGTTCTTAATGCATGTCCCTGACGAGGTCAAGGTACAAATAATTGAGTCTCGAGCTTGTTTCTCTCGAGGACAAAATCTCTCGCATGCCCAAGAAACCTCTTATGGAGGGAGAAAATAAAGACGATGAGATAGGAGATCATTTCAAAAAAAACATTGACGAAACCCTCACGCAATAAAGGAACTAGATAATGGATAGTTTTGCGCAAATCCTTCAACAACTAGCAACATGAGACACATCTTCCTCGAGCAGAGGCGCCGCCCCATTTAAGGTACAAATAAAATTTGATATTCCTATATTTTAAGGTCATATAGACATAGGTGTTGTACACAAATGGTTAAATCTATTAGAAGGGTATTTTTCTATCCATAACTTTTCAAATAGAGAAAATATTACTTTTTTCTCCTCAGAGTTGTTCCCCATGTGAAAGATTGGTGGGAAACTTGTTGTGAGAAAAATAAAATAGAGGAAACCTCATTATTTATAGTAGCGGTCACTTGGGAGTCCTTCATGGATGCTATTAAGGAACAATACTACCCTGTCAGAAGCTATGATGACCGATATACAAAATCGACCACACTGCAGTAGGAAAGAGACCAGGAAGTGCTAGAGTTCACAAATATCTTCCATACCTTGCGCACCAAGATGGGTATCAAATATTCTTAGTGAAATATGGTGCTCAAGTATCACGGTGGTTTGCATAGATACATCCAGGATGAAATGGATTTTTTGAACATCTCATCCTTGGGCATGGCCTATTTCTATGCCATCAAAATTGAGAAAATGTGAAACAAAAGACATGACAATTTGGGCCTGGGAATCCCTCACAACAAAATGAGGGAATCCCTAACCAACCGAACAAAGGAAAGAGAAAATATGGACATCAACGGGACCACCAAGCTAAGCTGCAAGAAAATAAGGACATTGTAAAAACAAAGAAAGATACCAAGATGTGGTGCGACTTCCATAAGAGCCCTTGGCATAACACTATTGATTTTTGCTCAAAACAGTCATTGGTGGCTAAAGTGAAAGCATATGAATCTGATGCAGCTTCCGACTCTAATTCAGAACTAGAATGGGGGATATGGATCATTAACATGGAACCGAGTGCCACCATTGTGACAACCAAGATCTAGCCCAATGAACCAGATGAGCCCGAGGAAGGCGATTGTCTCTTCCATTCATAGATGTGGGTGAAAGGCACCCCATTGCACTTTATAGTTGATAGTGGTAGCCAGAAGAAGCTCATCTCAGTAGAGTTCATCAAGCAGCTAGCCCTGTCGACAACACCACACCAACAACCCTACACCATTGGATGGCTATGCCAAGGAAGAAATCTCCATGTCATCCAACAATGCCTCCTACTGTACGACATCAATCCCATCAAATATGAGGTATTGTGTGATGTTGCTCCTCTTGAAGTTTGTAATTTTCTTTTGGGCCAACCTTATTTATGGAAACATCATGTTGTATATGAGACTTGACCCCGTAGTGTCATTGTTACTTTGGGGTGTCTTCTCTACAAAATACCATAGGTATTTCCAACTATTGTCCCACCTAAATAGTGCCGCAAGGTATTATCTCATACTACAAAATTCATCTTCTTCACAATCTGTTCAAAAGGTGCACATAAGGACACTAAAACCGCTACAACCTTGGTACAAGAACCTTCTATCCAATAGAAACAGATTGATAAGATTGCAACAAGGAAGAATGATTCTTTCTACACACAATCATCTCATGTAACCAGACTGGTCAAATATGTCCAACCCTTCCAGCCATAGGTTCTTGATAGCCTTCAACAATCTAAGCAACAAAACTTCTTCAGCAAGGCAAGAAACTCACCAAGATTTAGATTCAACAAATGCTTCCTTCTCTCCATTGGTAACTCAACGCAATGAAAACCATTTCTTCCTAATAAGGGGGTATTGATCTAGGTGGATATCGGTGGCCACCCACCTATTCCACGGGATTGAAAAATAGTTTTCCATATTGGCAGTTTTTCAACAGTTTTTCAGGTTTCAAACTTTCTGGGTCGTTTTGAGGCCCTAAACGATGTTTTTTGGGGATTTCGGGCCCAAGTGTCTGTTAATGGATTACTGAGAGAGGGGGTTGAATCAATAATACAGAAATTTAATCCTTTTTAACCATAAAATGAAAGTGTCATATCAATGTAGCATTATCATCCAATAGCTCCAGAGTAAATAAACAATGAACAAATGAGAAATCATACACATACATAGTACATCAATGTTTTTACGTGGAAACCCAAAGCGGGAGAAAATCACAATTTTTTTTTCTTATTTGTCTTTAAGAATTAAATTCATTGGAAGCACCAACTTCCTTTGTTTTCCAGCTGCAACTGGAAGGAGGCTCCAACCCCCTAGTTTCTCAGGCTACAACCTGAAGGAATCTGCAACTCCCCAATTCACTGGATACAACCAGAAGGAGGATACAACTGAAATGTGGCTACAACCACCTATCCTTTCCCTATCCAACCACCCTGAAATAAAAGTAGAATTATGGAACCATTGTCACACTATCATTGTGATATATATTGTTGTAAACCTATACCAATCAACCTGTACCATAAATAAGTGCATCAACCATGCACCAACTCATACCAAACAACCTGTAATAAGAATCTACCATAAGCAAGTTCATCAACTATGCACCAACCTGTACCTCAACCTGTAATCATCTTGTACCATAAACAAGTGCATCAACTATGCACCAACTCGTATCTCAACCTCAACCAAAATACCTCATCAATTTCATCATCTAGATATGATTTGTAACTCTGTAATAGACCTGGTGTATATTATCACATACCTGCAAACCTTCCTTAACTTTAACAAGGGACTATCATTTTATCAAACTTCACTTTAATCTCACATGACTAATTTTGGATTAGTCAACAACCCTAACTTGCAATAATCATAACTATGTACCTGTAATGAATAAATATATGAAAATGGTACACAATGTTCTTCAGTGTCTTGTATTCAATTCCTCCATATTTCAGTACTTGGAACCTCTCAGAAAAAGTGTTATAGAAAAAATGGCATGCCTTGTTGAATTCTGGCTTATTCTAGAGATCGAACCTATAGAGAATTCCTCGCACGAAATATTTTTTGTATATATATGAAAATGATACAAAACATACTACATATTGTACTCTAACCAATACATTTTTTATTACTGAATTTGGATTTTTTATGAAGAAGTTACGACGTTTTTACCCGAAACACTTGTTTTAGACTAATTTTAGGACTAGCCACAAACCCTATTTTTCATGAAGTGTAACTCCACAAATACAACGGCCCATAAGCTGAAATTTTTATCAAAGCTACTTGGATATGTTTCCTCAACGACCTCCCAATTTCATGGTTTGAATCATTCTAGAAAAACATTTATTGGGAAAATGGTGAGATGACATGTAAATAACATACCTCAGAAAGCATCATCAAAATAATTTATCCTCCCTTGAATTTCATCCTTCTTTACTTCACCTTCCCTCTGAAATTCAACTTAGATATCATTTGATTACCTCAGTCACTTGTAGATATTCAATATGCTCAAGTGTGATTAAAATTAGAGAGCATTGTGTATTATTTATACTTTCACGTAGCTTCCTCAAGGGGTTACCTTTTAACCATCTTAACCCACTTTCCTTATTTTAGGGTTAACCCACTTCTAACCACTTGTCCACTTCATAATTTCTCCATTAAATTTATTGTTTAAATAATTTCTTTTGTATCCACTTTGACTTATAGTACACTTAGCACTTTAATTTATTATTTACCTTCTAGAATCTCTTAAACCACTTTCCTTATTTTAGGGCAAACCCACTTCTAACCACTTGTCCACTTAGTAATTTATCCATTAATTTTATTATTTAAATAATTTATTTTGTATCCACTTTGAATTTTAGTACACTCATCACTTAACTTTATTATTTAAATATGTTCTTCTTTTCAACCACTTTGACTACTTTGACCTTTTGGGGATTCTAAATGACTGATGAGGGTTTTCCAACTTTACATGGCCATAACTCTCTAACTGTGAGGAGTTATGTGACGTTTCGCATACCACCGGAAATGGAATGACATGTACTATCCATATAGAATAGTATTACCTTAAAATATATCAATAATCATACCATTATCCATCAAACAAACTTCTTTCCATTACCCAAACCTTTGTGCTACCAGAATTTTCTACCAGACTTTCTTCAAGGGTTGAAATCAATGACAACCAACCCAATTAATCAAAAGTTTCCCTCTTTGGCATTTATGGAAACACTTTTATGCATTACTGAAGTCATGTATTGTAATACAGAAGTCATATCAATCATGCATCTTCTGTGACCAACGCTCCCCCTGTGGTGCGAAGTTATGACCCTCACGGTCCAACCCTCTCACACTAGGATCTTCCTTCACATGGCCCGAAGAGTCAAGGACTCTTTCAACTCCTCTCGGGAGTTCTCACTACCCACAGTAACTCCTGTCACGACCTCCCTTCGGCTGTAGGGAAATCGACGAATGTGATGTTGCGATTTACTTGCCTCACAAATCTCCGAACCCCGAACGTCGATATGCACATGCGCAAATCCCATGCCACGTCACTTCCTTTCTCCCCCTTATCGGTAATCGCAGGATCGCGATTTCGTCGTTCACAATTCCTTGCACAATGAAATGTCGAATGTCGAATCCCGACCTTCCGGGATCTCGCGCCACCTGTCCTGTAGATATCAAGGGCTCCGAATAACTCGGAAAATCGTGAATCACGATTTCGACTAGTCTGCGCCTCACCTCGTCAAACGCCGAATGACGATATGCGATGGCTTGATTCTCCCTGTGCCTCAAGACTAATTCCTGCGCAACTTCTCCACGATCTAATGATCAACGGGATTTCGCGATTCTCCTCGGAGATCCCTGTCCGTCGATTCTCCTTCTTTGGAGAATCCTTCCGTTCCAAGCTCTGCCCTGTTCAGAACTTCTCCTGGGTCTATGCCCACAGTCTTCACAATGGAACTATCCCTCCTGAGCTTTATCAACTTAGACTCCTTTAGAGACTCTTGTGCACGCTTCATGTGCTCGACCTCCAATGATTCTCAAAGTGTTGAAGTCACCCAGACTCTGTGCACTTGTAGCCGCAGTAATCTCTGTCTTCTTTTGCTCAAACTAGTTGCTGAGACTCCGGCCTCGGCCTGCACTTCTCCTACACGACTCTAATGACCCAATTCAACTTCTGGGAAGATGAGAACAAGAGTCCAATGGTCTGACCTCATCAACGCACTCTATGTGGATGAATTCCACTGCACTCTATGCAGGAATCTCCAGGCTCAGACAAAGAAACAATTGAAACTCATTCTCCTCTTTCTCTTAGATTTCAAATCAACTATGAAATCACATACACAGCATATCAAAGCAAGTGCATGACAGAAAGCAAACATCCATGAGCATAAAATCAACACAGGGAAACAACACAAACCATGAAGCTGAATCAAAGACTCTCTTCTATTAATTCAATCTGTACATGGGTGTTCTCCACAAGTTCTCTGCTCTGCTCTTACTTTTGTTTGATGATAATCCTACAATGATACAAAAGAGGGTGCCTATATTTTGTTTTCCCTCTCGAAATCTGAAACTATCAAATCTACAATACATTCCTAGCTAACAGCATTAAAACTAATAAATGACTTCCTATCTACAATACAATACAGATGCACTTCTTTATGAATGGCTTCATAAAAGAGCGGTGCTACACTTTCAAATCATTTCAAAAATGTATGTGATGGCACTGTCCAGCTGTCTTTCCCTGCTCCACGCGCTGGCTCGCTTGACGAGTGAGCGATGCTCCTGCATCATACTCCTCGGCTCGAAAGATTTCATGGGCTCCTGTCCATGAGCTCTTGCACAGTCTACCCATGATTTTGTATAACTGCTTCTATTTCCCAGCTGGCATCCTGCACCGGGTGATTCTTCCATTTCACTAGGTATTCAAAACACTACTTCCTCATGGTCTTCCTACCCAATCACTTATCCAGTATGCACTCCATCTGAGGCTTATGTGCAACTGGTAATTCCTTCTGCCACTGGACCACTGGTTCCTCAGCTCTAGCTTCTGCTTCTCCAGTCTGGTATGGGTATAAATCCGAAACATTGAAAATCAGAGATATCCCGATGCCATCCGGTAACTCAATCTCATATGCATTCTCCTCGAATTTCTTCAGGACTCTGCATGGCCCAATTTTCTTCATCTTGAGCTTGTTGTATGTTCCCCTTGGGAACCTTTCCTTCCTCAAGTGTGCCAGAACCATGTCCCCAACTACAAACTGAAGTTGTCTCTTCCGCTGATTGGCTCTGCGCTTATACTCCCGATTTGACTTCTGCAGTCGCTGCTTCACTTTCGTGTGAAGTTCTTCCATTGCTTCCGCAAACTCTTCAGCACGAGCGTTGCTATTTTCAGCCTGTCCTGACTCCCTGATCTTAGAAACTCCCCTCGGCTGTGTCCCATACAAAATCTGGAATGGGCTTCTTCCTGTACTTATGTTCATAGAGTCATTGCAAGCAAACTCTGCCTGTGGTAAGACATGGTCCCAACTACTATGGTGCTTTGTCACCAAGCTTCTCAATAGATCCCCCAGACTTCTATTCACCACATTTGTTTGGCCATCCGTCTGCAGATGATAAGCTGAACTAAATGCCATATTAGTTCCTAGCTTCTTCCATAGTTTCCTCCAAAAATGACCTATGAATTTGGTATCCCGATCCGAGACTATGCTTCTTGGCAATCCATGCAGTCGCACAATCTCTTTAAAAAAAAAATTCGCGATGTGGGTCGCATCACTGGTCTTTTGACATGGTATAAGATGTGCCATTTTCAAAAACCTGTCCACCACCACAAAGATGGAATCAACTCCTCGTTGTTGGATTACTTAGAAAGCACCTTCAAAAGAAATTTATCCTTCCTTGCATTTCGGCCTTCTTTTCTTCACTTTCCTCAGAATTTCGGATAATATATCATTTGTAAATCTCAAACACCTATATATATTCAATATGCTCAAGTGTGTTTCAAATGAGAGAGCCTTGCCTCTTATTTATACTCTCCAAGTGGCTTCCTTAAAAACATATTCTAGGTCACTTGGCCCCACTTTCCTTATTTTAGGGTTGGGTCCACTTC
>ML783737.1:986498-1001189 GCA_009831015.1 Picea engelmannii
CTCTGCCAGTTGGTGCTGGCAATCAGAGGTTGTAGCCTCTATGAGTTGGTGCTCATAAAAGATAAGTTGTAACGAAGTTGGTGCTTGCTGAACATCTTAAGAAGACGAGGTTTTTTCCCGGGTTGGGTTTCCTCTTGAAAAAAATCTGTGTCTCATAATTGTGAATGAATGCTGTGTGTGTGATTGCTGTTCGTTATGATATATGCTTTATGTTTACAACACTGGTTTTCACAGTAAAGACTTACTGCCACTAAGATTAATGATTTGAAGTTAAAATTGAGAGAGATTGTTAATAATTTACAATAACTGATTCACCCCCCCCCCTCAGTTATTTCATACCTGTAACACATTCCATGATGGCTCTTATTTTCTCGGGGTTGACCGAAATACCTTCTGCATGTCCTAGGTACTGTATTTTTTTCTGATAAAAGTCACACTTATCGAATTTAGCATATAGTTTTTGTTTTTTTTAAGTTTGCAGAACTGTTATTAGGTGTTCTTCGTGTTCTTCTTCTATTTTAGAATACACTAGGCTATCGTCAATACATACCAAAATAAACTTGTCTAAGTATTGACTGAAAATGATGTTCATTAAACACATAAATGTGGTTGGCGCGTTAGTGAGACCAAACGGTATAACAACAAATTTGTAATGTCCATATCGCATTCTGATTTTTTTTTTAACTTATTTCCTCATCTTTCATCTGAACCTGGTGATAACCAGATGTTAAATCCAATTTAGAAAATATGTTTTTCCCACCTACTTGATCGAACAAATCATTTATCCTAGGTAAGGAGTACTTGTTCTTAACAGTGATTTTTTTATTTGTCTATAATTGATGCATAACCTTAGAGTTTTGTCCCTCTTTTTAACAAAAAGAACTGGTGCTCCCCATGGTGAGACAATTGATCGAATTTAGTTCATGTCCAACAGTTCTTGTAATTCAATCTTTAATTCTGTCAACTCAGGTAGACTCATTCAATAGGGCTCCTTAGATATAGGGGTTGAACCAGGCAGCAGGTCAATAGAAAAGTCTATCTCCTTGGGGGTAATTCAGGTATCTCATCAAGAAACAGATCTCTAAATTCATGCAATATGACAAAATCTTCTAAGCTAGGTTTGTTTTCTTTTTCCAACAGGTTTGTCACTTGGATAGAATAAATATGATAGCCTTTTCTCATGCACTTCTTAAACTGCATTGATGAATCTACCTAATTG
This sequence comes from Picea engelmannii, assembly GCA_009831015.1. Classification (NCBI taxonomy): domain Eukaryota; kingdom Viridiplantae; phylum Streptophyta; class Pinopsida; order Pinales; family Pinaceae; genus Picea; species Picea engelmannii. Next base: position 987,718 of record ML783737.1, read on the forward strand.
AGATTGGTTTTTGTATGTCTTGAACTATCCTATCAGTGTCGTTTTCGTCTTTATACTTAAGGGATTTTTCATAACAATCTAAAACTGCTTTATGTATTTCTAACCAACCCATTCCGATAATTATGTCATAAGACCCTAACGGTAGAATTCTCAGATTTGTCTTTGTGTTTTGACCACCTAAACTGAACTCACAGTCAGAAATAAAATGAAATACTTTTATTTTTCTCCTTGTTGCTAGTTGTACTAGCTAAGATTTTACATGTTTTGTTCTGTTAAGTTTATTCGAATCCACTACACCAGGAACAATATAAATCAATGTAGCTCTAGGATCAATTAAAACAGAAATATGAGTATTATTAATTTTACGTTCAATTTCCACTACAGTGGACAAATGATCAACTTGTTGGCCATCCATGGTTGCATTAATCTGATGTAAGCTTCTACCTACATCTCCCACTGTAGAATATTCCTGTAGGTTTCAACCGTAGTCCTGGTTGTTGAAGTCAAACATGGATAGTTCCTCCTTAAATGAGGTTCTCCACATTCCCACATTTTAACGGTTCCCTGGGGTTGTCCCCAAACTTCTTTGTTCCTAGATTAACTGCTTTACCACCTCCTTGGGTGTTCTGGTTATTGGTGTGAAAATATTTTCTTGGAAAACTCTTTGTTGCACTCTGGAAAGGGGTTGGTTGATATCTGTTCTTTCGTTGTTTCATACGATCTTGTTTCTTGTCTTTCCAAGCCTTAGGAAACTCCGACCACTGTTTGTATTGGTCGTAACACATTCGGGGCTTCCTGAAAACTTCACTCAAGGACTTGGGATTATCGAATTCGATTATGTCCTCTGGTAAATAGCTTAGGAACCATTGAATTTTTACTTTGTCCTCCCAAATATAGGGCACAAACTTTAATAATTTGAGGAATTTGTTTATCAGTTCACCCATAGTCATTTGACCAAGTCGTAGATCATAAAACTCTTTGGTTTCTATTTCATAATAACTTTCAGATAGATACTATTTCTTAAAGTATTTCTTAAATTCTAACCATTCCATCTCTTTTTCCTTTAGGCCCTTGGCCAACTTCAGATCCTACCACCATATGCTTGCTTTTCCTTTCAAGTTATAGATGGTCATTCTGACCTTCATATTGTTGGAATCGTTGTAGATTTGGAAATACTTTTTAATGTCCAATAACCATGCTTCAACCTCCTCCCCTGTTCTAGATTCCCCATCAAAAGTGGACGGTTTGATTTTCTTAAACTCTCCCACAAGATTGTCCACTTGTTTCATTTTTCTTCCATTTTTTGTTTTATCTTCAGATGATGGTGTACCTTCAGAAGAGTTGTCTCATTTCTCTCCTTCACGACTAGAATTTTTGGAGGCCCTTTTGTTGATCTCTTCTTCCTCATTATTGTTCTTGGGGATCTTGTTTGTTACTATGCTCCTTAGCAGTACTTCATTTATTTCCTGATGTTCCTATTGTGCCTTTTTCAGTTTCTCATTATCTTCTTTGAAAACTTGTAGCTCCACAATGAGGAACTTCCATCGTTGTTTTGCCTCTGCTCTTCAGGAGGCCTTTGCTCAGGATTCTCCTCGAGCCTGATCTATGCTTCATTCTGTGCTGCCATGATCAAAACATAACAAAAAAAAAAAAGGTTTTATGTTTGTAAAAGTAATGGTTTTGTTATTTTTACATAAACTGAAAATATGTGCTAAGTAAATATTTTGACCTTGTTTAAGGTCCAAGTGTTGTAATCTTTGCTCTGATACCATATGTAATGGTCCCCAAATTTAACAATAATAAAAAAAAAATTGTTAGTGACATTAACTCTCTTTCCTTTCAATAATATATTCCTCTTTCGTTTCAATAACATATTCAAAAGATACATAGACAAGTTAAAGGGCACATGTCGTCTCTATTCAACTTTCGTAGGTTTTTAAATTTTCCCGTAGTAATAAACCTTGTTGTCGTTATGAGGGTTTTTATTTTGGAAAACCACTCATACTATATAGTAGCCATATATATCTAAGAATGACGTTGTCATAACCTAACCTATCACATTCCTTTGACATCACTGACATAAGTGGAAGTGTTAATAGTATCCCAAGCCTTATAATTATTCCAAGTATATATATATATATATATATATATATATATATATATATATATCATGATTTTCATTTCTAGGTATGGGTATTTTAGCTGGGCATTCTCCAATCCTTGACAATAATCGCGTTCTTTCCTGGATAGCACTAATGTGTATAAAGAAAACTATCAGGTCAAGTGTAATAGTGGGTCCAACATGCATATAATTTCTGCTAAGATAAGATAGTCTTTATTAAAGAGGTGACTTTAAGCTTAGTCTGAGCTTGGCCAACTGTATCAGAGTCACGAAATTAGCTATGGGACTATAGTAGTGTAGTTGGGTTAGTCGAATATTGTTGGGGCCCAACGATAATTTCTTCCTTTACCCGATTATGTAATGATAACCGACTATTGGTTCCACATTAACCAAAGTCCTAGCCTAGACAGATGCGAACATAGTGTCATGAAGTATTTTCCTCCCTTCCATTAACTCAGTAGGAAAGGAGGGTGAACTGTCAAGGTTGCATCGAAGCCTCCATCTAGTCAGTTAATTGTAGTCTGCGAAGGGTCCCTTCTGAGGTCTGTCAACTAGCCTTCATGTCCATCGCTGAGTAGGCCACCTCCCATTGATCACATGGTAGAGTACAGGTTCGTTACTATCCCCATTACTTTGTTTTTCAGAACAATATCTTATGTTTTTGTTTCACTCCCTTCAATTCTGCTTCTCTGCGAAAACTTCTCCAGTGTTACCCGTGAACAGTCAGTCTGGTGCATATGCCCTGAATTGTGGAGCCGAATCCATCCTGGGAGGAAGGAGAACGTATGGATGACTGTTGGAAGGTCGCCACCCTGACCTATGTAGGAATTTTCTAAAAAATCATTTCTGTGATTTCGGTATTCACGCAATAAATATCAGGAGTCAATCGTTTCCTTATATCGATTCCTTCAATCTTGCACAGGAATTTTATGCGATTGATGTATGTATTTTGTTCATAGGTTTTTCGTTATCTTTCTGTTCCTTCATTGGTTTCCTATCTTTGTATGTTGTAACCTAGTATTGAGCCCCCGGAAGCTACACACGCGTTCTGGTCTGTATTGTTGGCTTGATAAGGCATATGAAGGGCTGACTATAGTTTTACAAGGTTATTGTATTGGGTGGATTAAATCCTCGCTTCAAAAACTGTTGATAGTCCTCCCCAGCTTGAATCGATTTCTTGATTTACAGGCTTAAATCATACCTAGACTTAATGGCTATCGGGAAAAAAATGGGAGTATATACATTGTTTTCGGCCTTCCATTCGAAAAAACCTATCCTGAGTGTTGAATGTTCCATTATGTTTGGGTAAGGTAAACTATTTTAAGAAGGCGTATGACTTATCCTTGTCTCTGTTGGATGTCTACTATACTGAATTTTCTTTTTGTAGATTCTTTCCAAAACTCATTAGTTGGCTCCTATGACTGTATTTTCCCTTTTAATTGGTTACTGTATTTCCTTTTGGCATATATATATATATATATATATATATATATATAAAAGGAAATGGGATCCTGTGCACTAAACGACTCATTTAACACGCGCCCTTCAACATACATTACTCAAGTCTGGGATTAAAATGGAAGATGGCGCTTTCCCATTAACTGATATCATGGCATGTGGTGAAGAATAAATGTTTGATGCGTGTCGTTCGGTTTAAAAAGTTTAAAAACTATGTTTCCAGCTTCGAGCAATGCATTCCTCTCAGCATATGGTAATTAATTGATATTGTGTTTAATGTATGCGACATGCACATACTGTGTGCTCCTTTGAAATCAGATTATGCATTTCTTGTTGGTTATTATTGTTCACTTAATTTTCTGAAAGGTTTGATTAAGGAAAGATTTCATTCATCCATCTAACGATAGGACTCCTGTTGTTGCAAGGGTACCCATTAGGACTCTCTAGTCCAGTCCACCCCTCCGGGCTTATGGACAGTTCTCCATAGTGTAGCGAATGGAAGAGTAGTTGCAATTCCCAAAATCGCAAGTTAAGTAAGACTCGTAATTTAGATCTACGATAAAATTATTTTCCTAAATCGTTCTGGCAATTATATTTCTGTTGAATGAAAATACTATTACTAATTAAATTTTTCATGCTTCCTTGCAGGAATTGATTCATTCGAAGTTCTCTGGATTCGGGATAGCATTGTTCGTCCAAAAGGTATTCAAGTTCTAAAATACCTCGCTTAATAATGTACCCTAGGTTTATATGGGAATGATACGATCATGTTCCCTTATGCTATCATTGTGGACAAATTCGTTTCAGGCTCAAATAGAAGGTTGATTGTTTAACACTGTAATTATTATAGAATGAACAGGAATGAAAACCCCCTTTTGTAAGGTTTTGTTGCTTCATAGTTATGAATCCTAGCATTGTAGCGTTTTGTTACTTTTCTAGCTTACTGGACCTATTATGTAATTTAATTTGCAGAGTCCTTTCTCTCGAGTTATTGTATATCAATGGAGGATTATGTTGAGTGGAAAATAACTGGACTGTACAATTCTATACCGTTATAATAGTTATAATATGAAAGGTTGTCTCCATTCATCACGTGTCCAAGCACTGATAACCTTGTTGTATGAGTAGTTAGGTGTGGAAATAGTTATGCAACATTTGTTACAACAACTATATATATTCCTATATTTATATATCTATCTATGCATATATGGATGATTCTTCTAAGTTTTCGTTTGGCATTTATTCTATTTAGTGCACTTAATTATCAAATTGTTCACTGTATTTACCCTACATCCATATATCGAATATCAGATTTACTTCGAAATCTCCTTTACATTTGTACAGTTTACGTGTAAATACTTCACATGTTTGAAAGGAAATTTAAATAGCGCTGAAATTATAATTATATTTTACGTATAGATACCTATTATATACCTACCCTAACAGATACACCACAGTACCTATTTTTTTTAACCCACTCAAACTGTACCTATGTAGTTAACATCCAGTAGACTTATTTATTTATTTCATAACAAAAATCAACTCCCAAGATTCATCCTACAATCATTTCATTTCACTTAGCCAACATACAATAAATAATTCAACAAACAATAGGTAGGAGTACTTCTCTGAACAAAACTGGGACAAAAAAAGGAACAACCAAGTTCCTCCCAACCATAGAACAAAACAACAAACCTACTTTCTTCGTTCTCCCCCTAGCCTGACCGTGAATCCATGAGGGAAAACTCCAGAACTTTTCCTCAACAATAGTCCTTCATTTTTAGCAATCTTCTCCTTGCCTCACAATCAGAAAAATTGTGTTCATAACAATAAGAGATGAATTGTTTTCCCACATAATAGGCAGCGTCCTGCCTCTTCTCATATGCTATATATCCAAAAGCAATCTTGCCTACGCTAATTTTCGCAGCTTTTTTCCAGGGTTGCCAATGGCCAAATTTCTGATTTTCCTCTTGTAACATTCAAGGTAGTTCCAACATGTTCCCTACTCATAGAGTCATGGTCAACTAATTTCAACCTGGTTGTTCCATTTGTCCATCCACAATAAATATAAAAATATTTGTTTGTTACAAGTGTCATAGTTAAAAAATTGGTTGGGTCAAATGAGATCTTTTCCCAACAGTCATAATAGTAGTTTACAATTAACTAAATTCAAATTTTGGAATTTCCATAAATGGCAATAATTTTCCAATTTCGAATTTACCAAAAATGGAAATAAATTTCTAAGTAATTTCATACTTAAAAATAATTTATTTTTGGGGATGTTACAATTCTTTTATATCAACCTAGAGTGCTTCTCTTCATTCTCCATAACCGATGTGGATGTTTGTCTCTTCAACCTTCTTGTTGAGCTTGAAGATTTTACTTCTCAATGTGACAACTTCTTCTTCAAGCTTCTCGACCTCTTCTTCTTTCTTCATTATCTAAGACTTCATGCCTTATTTTGTTCTTTTTGCTTCTTCAAAATGAATTTTTAAGGTGATTATTTCTTCTTCAACTCCTTTCTCTTATTTACCAAACTCTTCCTCAAGATGGTTTAGATCGTTAGTTATTTTCTTAAGATGATCTGTCAATATCTTTTCTCTCATTTCTACTTCTTCCTTCTGTGCTTCTATGTTGGCTTCGAAATACTGCTTTTCATATTCATGATTTTCTTCGATATTCCAGGCTTCTTCTAGCTGAGTTATTAAGTTATCGATGACCTTTTGGGCTTCTTCAAAACTGTGAACACTTTCCTTTTGTTTCGTCAATTCTTTCTTGAGTGACTTATTTTCTTCTCTTACTTTGTTTAAAGCACTAATCAATTCTTCTTCATAATTATCTTCACTTTCAATTAGTTTTTCTGTCTCATTTCCTTCATGGAATTCTATTTCAAGATGATCTAGGTGGATATTGGTGGCCACACACCTATTCTAACTCGCTCCCCATATCCATTTTTTATTCGGCACATCTTTCTGTAATGCTTTATAATTGTGATTTCTACACTTCTGGGGATTTTGAAGCCTCACACATTCTCCAGGTGGATACGGGTGGCCTCTCACCTAATCCAAGTGGCTTATTTTGTATGTTTTCATGTCAACACATCTTGTTGTACTTTCAGGGATGTTTTGGGGCCCCAAACATTGTTTTTTTACTCTCCATAGTTAGACTGTAGATGGAGTCAAAGTCCGACGACGACATATGTATATCTCTAAACAACATTTCCAACGGGCTATCACGCACCTAAAACATAGGTCGTATGCAAAAGTTATGACCCTAGGAATTTGAGGTACCAAATTACACCAACTTACCCATAGGGCCCACATGATTTTTGGTGTTTCACCTTCTAGGGTTAGGTTTTTGGATGTCTATGGTTTTTCCATTCATGAGTAATATGAAAAGGGCCTCTGGAGTCTCACTGTAATCCATTCTTATCAAACAGATCCATGTAGAAGCCACATCTCTTCTTAGAGATAACTACCACCTTTCGAGCGTGTTTCATTTCTATAGTTTTACAGTTTCATCCTATTCCATTATTTAATAGAAGATATTGTTCACTGGATATTTGTGTTATTCTTCCTATCTCTATGTTTATTTTATTCATTCTACTAATCATTTCGTTCTGCTCCTAAATCCAGATCAGTGGTATGAGAGAAGTCTTCTCTTCATTTATTTTTCTTCGTGCATATCCTCGACAAGGTATGGGTACAAGAAGTTGGGACTCGAACCAATCGAGCCATTACCAGGTTGTTTGCGCCGAACCCGACAACAACCCATGAGAGATGAAAAGAAATATGATGGAGCAGGAGATCCTATTAAAATGTTACTAAGCTTGAAAACAACCCATGGGAGACGAAAAGAAAGATGATGGAGCACCAGATCCTATTAAAATGATGGACAACTTCACACAGATCCATCGATGGTTTCCCACGGGAGAAGCATATCCATAAAGTAGCCATGCAACCCCCTTCAAGGTATAGGTAAACTTTGATATTCCATTATTTAGAGGACTGATAGATGCGGATGTTGTAAATAAATGGTTGAATATGCTCGAAGGATATTTTTCGGTCCACAATTTTTTCGATAGGGAAAAGATCACTTTTGCACTCCTTAAGGTCGTTCCCCATGTTAAAGACTGGTCGGATACTTACTCTGACCAAAGGGCCGTGGAAGAATTTGTAATTTTTGTGGTGGCCCCTACATGAGATTCCTTCTGGGATGCCATTGAAGAACAATACTTCATTGTTTGAAGCTATAAGGACCAGTACACGAGATGGACCACCCTACGTGAAGAAAGGGACTAGAAAGTACCATAATTCACTAATATTTTCCATACCCTACGCACCAAATTGGGTATCAAATATTCTAAGCCTCATATGGTGCTCAAATATCGTGGTTGTTTGCATAGATACATTCAAACAAAATTGGAGTTCTTAGACATTGCCTCATTGGGAACGAATTATAGATTCGTTGTCAAGATCGAATAGAAATTTAAGCAGAATTGACGAGATATTGGATCTGCAAACCCCTCACAGCCGAAGCAAGGCAAAGGAAACCCCAACCCACACAACAAGGGACCAATTCATGATGTCCACCCTCAGGAAAATCTATCCAATCTGCAACACAACAAGAGAAATGAGAAGACGAAGAAGGACACACGGAAATGGTGTGAGTACCATAAAAGTCATTGGCACAACACTGATGAATTCTTCTCTAAGAATTCCCTCATGGTCGAGTTGAAGGCTTCCGAGTTAGAGGTTGATTCAGATTTTGAGTCAAATCCTAAAGGAGGGAAGCAGATGATCGATATTGAACCCAGTGCCATAGTCGCTACCACCAAAGTCTGCCCAAGTGAACTAGAAGAACCAGAGGAAGGGGAACACCTTTTTCATTCGCAGATGTGGGTCAAGCGCACTCTGATTCATTCCATTGTCGAAAACGGTAGTCAGAAGAACATGATTTCAGCAGAGGTCTTCAATCAGTTGAACCTACCAACGAAACTGCACCTACAACCCTACACCATCAGCTAGATTCGTCAAGGAAGAGATCTTTGTGTCTGCCAACAGTTTCATCTTCCCTATGGCATCAATCCATTCAAATATTAGGTAGTGTGTGATATTTCCCCTCTTGAAGTTTTTGATGTTCTTTTAGGAAAACTATATCTGTGGAAGCGTCATGTTGTGTATGAGTCTAGACCCTGCAGTGTTATTATTACTTTGGGTAGCCAATTGTACAGGATCTGAGAGGTGGCACCACCTACTACTATTTCTTTAATCTCTGCTAAGCAATGCAATAAGTTCATTTCACAGACTGGTAATTTCATATTCTTTGTGATCCATGATCACAGTAAAAATAAGGTCACAACCACATCCATGGACTCTACACAACGCCTCTCCTCGCAGAAGAAGGAAGTGGACGGGATTGTGGAAGAATACAAAGACATATTTGCCTCACCTACAATGGTACTGAGACACTGCCAAGTGAAGCATCCAATTGATCTGACCCCCCACGTACCTCTACCTAATGGACCAATCTATCAGTGCTCATTGATGGAGAATGATGAAATCATACGTTAGATCCAAGAACTTATTCAAAAGGGGCACATCAGAACTAGACCCTCCCCTTGCGGAATATCGATTGTACTAGTGCAAAAGAAGGACGGTACTTGGCGACTCTACATTGATACAGACACTTAATCAAAATCACAGTCAGGAACCACTACCCCATTCCCAGGATTGATGAACTTCTTGAAAACCTCAACGGGGAAAATTTATTCATCAAGATTAACCTGAAGTTTGGATACCACTAGGTTCCCATCAAACCAACTGATGTGTGGAAGACAACCTTCAAGTCTAAAGAAGGTCTCTATGAATGGCTAGTCCTGCCCTTTGGCTTAAAAAATGCACCAACCACTTTCATGAGGTTGATGGACAATGTATTGGGACCCTTCACCAAATCCTTTGTGGTAGTATATTTGGATGACATCCTCATCTCCATAAGAATGTGGGAGGAGCACATGTGGCATATTCAACAGGTTTTGAGCACTCTGTGACAACACATGCTCTATTTCAACTTCGAAAAATGCTCTTTTGGCATGAACAAGGTCCAATGCCTAGGCTAAATTGTTTATGAGCATGGGGTACATGTTGATCCACTAAGTTCGAAGTCATTCGTGAATGGCCAAACTCGACCACACTGACTGAGCTTTGGAGCTTCCCGGGACTTGCCAATTTCTACCAACGGTTCATGTTGGGATTTTCCCATATTACATGGGCCCTTAGCCAGGTGAGAAAGGGTGGTGGTAGGGCCAATTTTGAGTGGGGGAAGGAGAAGAAACAAGCATTATATGATCTGAAACATCATTTTTTCTCATCTCCAGTACTCTCCTTGCCCGATCTGCAAAAACCATTCAATATTGAGACTGATGCATCTGACTATGTCGTGGATGTAGTTCTCACTTAGCACGAGCAACCAATGGAATAGCATAGTGAGACAGTGTTTGATAGTGTCTAGAAATACCCCACGTATGGCAAGGAGATGTATTCCATTGTACAATCCTGTCGTCAATGGAAACATTACATTCTGGGCAAAGAGACGATCATACACATTAATCACAAGCCTCTGGAGTTCATACAGACATAGGGGAAATTGCAGAACGATCGCCATCAAAAGTGGTCCACCTACCTACAACAGTTCCATATCAACATCAATTATGAGACAAGTATCTCCAATTGTGTCGTTGACTTCCTTAATCGACCTCATGTGGCTACACTCACCACTATGCTCCATTCCTATGGACATGAAACATCAGAGTGGCCCCAACTTTACTAGCAAGATCTGAACTTCACCACCACATATAATCTCTTGGGTACATGCACCAATGTCACTGATTTTCACATTCATGATGGACTCTTATGCCAACTAGGCCATCTCTGTGTTCCTACAAGTGAGTGTGCAAAGATGATTTGGAAATCCCACTATAGTCAGGTGGCACGACATTTTGGCATAGAGAAATTGTGGTCGTTCTTCAAAAACATTTTTATTGGCCAAAACTTCTACGGGACATCAACAAGAATATCAGATCTTGCACTTCCTACACCATTTCCAATCCAGCCGTCAAGAAGAAAGGCTTATACACCCCTCTTCCTATTCCCGAGAAGCTGTGGGAATCCATATTCATGGATTACATGTATGTTTTGTTATCCACCAAGAATGGAAATGAATGTGTGTTTTTCGTCGTTGATCGGTTTTCAAAGATGGCCATCCTCACAACCTATAATAAGAATGTCACAGTGACAGATACTGCCAAGCTCTTCTTCGAACGAATTTGGGTCCACTTTTTGATACCACAGACCATCATCTCCAACCGAGATAGCAAGTTCCTCATCACCTTTTGGTCGAGTCTCTAGTCTCTTTTGGACACCAAGTTCACAAAATCCACAGTTTTCCACCCCCAAACCGATGGCCAAAACGAGGTCATCAATTAGATGATTGTGCACATCCTGTACATGTACAATTCTAAGCATCCATGTACATGGGACAAGAGTCTCCCATATGTCCAACAAAGCTAGAACAAGGATCTCCATAGTTACACCGGCTATAGCCCATTTCAGGTGGGTCTGGGATTCCAACCCTTGGGACCCATTGATGTTGCACTTCCTCTTGCCACCGCATAGACAGACTCTTCCCCTGATTACTATGCAATCGACAGAGCCACCTGATTCATTGAGCGGATTCATCACATCCGCTAACAGGTCCAGGGTATTTTGAAGAAATCCAATGCTAAGTACAAGCAGTGTCATGATCAACACATAGTACCACACCAGTTTCAGGTTGGTGACAAAGTATGGTTACATTTTCCGAACAAGTGTTTCACCAGGCCCCATTGGAGGCTTCACCCACTTCGTTATGGGCCTTACCCACTATCACCAAGGTTGTGGGTAACAATGCATTTGACCTCAACACTCCACCCTTCCTTGGTATGCATCCAATATTCAATGTGGATCTCCTTCGACAATATTTTTCACCATTATTAGACACCTCTGATATCACCGAACAATTAACACCAATAGATCTCAACCCTGACTGCATGGAACAAGCATCCACCGATCAGATAGTGGACACACATGTCAAGGGAACTCATCAGTAGCAAATCCAACTTTATCGAGTTTTCAACGAAGGGAAACTCCTACACCAAAGAAAGTGGCACACCTGGGGCCAAATCCAACATAGGTTTTCTCACCTGATGTGGGAACTCAATTCAATGGAGACCATTGCTTCCTAAAGGGGGAGGATTGATCTAGGTGGATATTGGTGGCCACCCACCTATTCCAATTGGATCCTCATGTTCATTTTTTATTCAACATGTCCTTCTATAATTATTTATAATTGTGAGTTCTATACTTATGGGGTTGTCTGAAACCTCAAACATTATCCAAGGGATACAAGTGGCCTATCGCCTAAACCAACTGGCTTATTTTGTATGTTTTCATGTCAACACATATTGTTCTACTTCCAGGGTTGTTTTGGGGCCGTAAACATTGTTTTTTTTTACTTCCCACAGTCAAAATGTAGAGAAATTCAGAGTCTAATGGTGTAATGTGTAGATATTTGAAAGATCTTTCCAATGGTCTATCACATGCCTAAAATGAAGGTCATATGCAAAATTTACGACCCTATAAGTTGAGGTACCAAATTACACCAACTTACCCATAGGGCCCACATGAATTTTTGTGTTTCACCTTCTAGGGTTAGGTTTTTGGATGTATAGGGTTTTGGCATTCAAGAGTAATATGAAAAGGGCCTTTGGAGCCTCATTGTAATCCATTCTGCTCAGACGTATGCACGTAGCAACCACATCTCTTCTCAGATATAACTACCACCATTTGAGAAAGTTTCAGTTTTGCAGTTTTATAGTTTCATCCTGTTCCATTATTTAATAAAAGATATTGTTCACTAGATATTTTTTGTATTCTTCCTATCTGTGTGTTTATTTTGTTCAGTTTTCTAATCAGTTCGTTCCACTCCTAAATCTAGATCACAATATGTCTATGTTTTTCACAATTAAAGCAAAACAACATACCTATGGTGATTATGTACTCTTCATCTTCTGAATCTGTTTGACATGGTGAAAATAATTATTCTTGATCTGTATCTGCGTTTTCTTTGGCATTTTTTGAATCTATGATGGGTGAAGAATATATATCATGTAACTTATCCCAAATTTCTTTGGCTGATGAATATTTACCAAGATTTTCTCTTACTGGATTAGGTAATCCTTCCCAAATGAAATCCATTGCTATTTTGTTATTCTTCTTCAATTCCTTCTTTGCCGCAGTATTTTCCCTTTTTACACAATCATATCTTGTAATGACTGATAGTCAAATATAATTCCCTTGTTCTTGTAAAAATAATTTCGTCCTTCTGATCCACATCTCATACTTTAAACCATTATGACCATTAAACAATGGTACTCCATTCTAAGAATAATCCATGATCTTGTTCCAATGGTTAAACTGTTTCCTAAAGGAATCGGCTCTGATACCAATTGTTGGATTACTGAGAGGGGGAGGTGAATCAGTAGTAGATTAATTTAATCCTTTTTAACCATAAAATGAAAGTGTTATATCAATGTAGCATTATCTTCCAATAGTTGCAGAGTAAATAAAAAATGAACAAATGATAAATCATACACATACACAGTACACCAATGTTTTTACATGGAAACCCAAAGCGGTAGAAAACCACATAATTTTTTTTCTTATATGTATTTAAGAATTACATTCATTGGAAGCACCAACTTCCTTTGTTTTCCAGCTGCAACTGGAAGGAGTCTCCAACCCCCTATTTTCTTAGGCTACAACTAGAAGGAAGATGGAACTCCCTAATTCTCTGG
>ML783738.1:0-18771 GCA_009831015.1 Picea engelmannii
AAAGTTGAAGAATAAAAGCCAATAATGATGAAATTCTCATGTACAGGGGCAGAATTTATGTGCCAAATTCCCATGAATTGAAAAATATGATATTGAGAGAAATGCATAATGTACCTTATGTTGGGAACCCAGGTTATCAAAAAACTATTGCAACTATCAAAAGACAATATGATTGGCTAGGAATGAAGAAATAAGTTGTTTCTTTTATTTCCAAATGTTTGGAATGTCAAAAGTAAAAGTTGAACATAGACACCTAGCTGGGTTGCTACAGCCATTGCCTGTTCCTAAGTAGAAATGGGATGTTGTAACAATGGGTTTCATCACCAAACTGCCGAGAACAAACAAGCAACACGATTCTATCATGGTAGTGTTGGATAAGCTTACTAAAGATGCCCATTTTATTCCAGTTAAGCTCACTCGCAAGGCAGACAACATTGATGATGTTTATATGATAGAAATTGCTCAATTAAATGGCATACCCAAGACAATTTTGTTTGACAGAGATCCAAAATTTACCTCAAATTTTTGGAAGGGATTATTTAATGGATTTGGAACAAATTTGAATTTCAGTACATCTTTTCATCCAAAATCAGGTGGAAAAATAGAGAGGGTGAATCAAGTGATTGAGGATATGTTAAGGATGCATGCGATGGATAAACCATCAAAATGGGAAGACTACCTACACTTGGTAGAGTTTGTTTATAACAATGGGTACCAAACATCTCTAAAGATGAGCCCATTTGAGGCACTTTATGGAAGAAAGTGAAACACACCGGTAAATTGGGATAACCCAACAGATAGAGCAGTGGTTGGGACATATTTACTCAGGGAAATGTAGGAGAAAATGTTGAAAATAAAACAAAATTTAAAGGTTTCCCAAGACAGGAAGAAAAACTATTCTGATAAGGGAAGAACTCATAGGGAATTTAAAGTGGGGGACCATGTATTTTTGAAAGTAAAGGCCAGCAAAAGTTCCTTGAAGTTGAAAAATTGTTCAAAGTTGGCAGCTTGCTATTGTGGGCCGTTTGAAATCCTAGAGAGGATTGGTTTAGTAGCTTATAGGATTTCATTGCCTGCATCTATGTCTATTCATAATGTATTCCATGTATCAATGCTCAAGAAATATATACCTAATGCTAATCATGTTATTGATTGGAATGTGATTCAGTTGGAGGAAGAAGGCGCTTTCCAAGTGCATCCAGTACGCATTCTAGACTGGAAAATCAAACATCTCCGGAATCAATCCATAAGGCTTGTAAAGGTCCAATGGACCTGGTACGGTCCTGAGGACGCTACTTGGGAGAATGAGGATGCAATGCGGGTAGAATACTTGTATCTTTTTGAGGATTTTTGAAATTGTTGTTGTATATGTGTACATATTGCATTGAGGACAATGCATAAATAAGGGGAGGGGATTGTAATACCCCTAGGCCGAACCCAATTGTAAATGTAAAATGAAAATGTACTTAAGCTGGTCAACTGTTTGATATCATTTTTTCATGCACCTTACATGGCATAGTGCACGCATGTACTGAGCAGTAAAATGATGAAGTGTGCACATTCCAGGATACCACACGCAACAACTTAAGTGCGCGCGATTTTGAGGCCAGGGAGCCTTTGTGTATATGCTGTGTTTTATAGGATGGTGAGCCATTTTTGTGATGATTAGGCTAGAGATCCTATATGTTAAAGGCCAGTGAGCCTATTTTTGTATATGTCTCACCATTAATATAAAATGCATCACTGCGCACAGACCGACAACGATAAAAGAGTACGGGGGACTAAAATCCACTAGTTAGGGAAAGGGGGGGATAAAATTTAAGGAAAAAGGGCTACGCTAGGGAGATTAAGACAAAAAGGAATATTATATTAATTTTTATTAAGTATAAAGTATGGATAATTATTTTATCCTAAGTTCTAAGGTTGCGGACAAGTGGGCCAAAGTAGCTCCCAACATGACAAGTGTCAAGTTGGGAACATGCATACATATAGTTTGGACTTAGTTCATTTTTCCATTCCTTCCATCATTTACTCATCCATTTAATCATTATAGGATCATTCACTCACTCAGGAAGTTGTCCTTTGTACCTTCCTATCACTGTACCTAAACTTGTATCTGTACCCATACCTATTTTTGTACATGGTTAGATTGGGAGTTGGAATGAAGAAGCGATTTGTCAGGCCTGTGGGATACTTTAGGGGCGAGTTTTCAGGGCCGTGAAAAATTTCTCTCTGGGTGAGATAATTTTTGGGAATTGATTTCCTGAAGGTGCTAAATTATAGCTATAGGATTCTAAGACTTCCTGTCTGGCCTGTTGTTGAAGCCGAGAAAGGAAGTGGGGAAGACGAAGGACTGTTGAGAAGAGAAGGGGCACAATTCCTGGGGTGGGATAGGCATGTGGGGAATGAGGGGCTGTAGGCTGTTAGTTTGAGTTGGCACGTGTGACATAGTATTTCCTGTTGTCTATGATCCATTATCCTAGTTAGGAACCCCTTTACCTGGGTGGAGTTTAGTCCTAGCTCGGGGGTGACCCACTATGGAGAGTGATGAGCAATGTGGTCTAAGGCTAGGAGGTTCATGGAAGATCTGCACACAGTTGGTGATATTCTTACCAAGATAAGTGTCAATTGTGTGATAAATTTACATCTTGCATTATTATTTATGTTTTTATTTTTATGGGTTTATACTATGTGTGGTTTATAATTGTCTTTATATTTATGGGTATTTCCTGCATATGCTGCATGTATATGTTTAGTATTATTTAAGTATGAATCCGTGCATTTACATAATGTATTTGTCTTTTTACGTTATATATATAAAGTTCTGCAAGATTCTTGTTTGTATATGTTTTAATTGCACGCAGTTCGAAAAATTTATGTGGAATATCTTAGTTGGATGTTGGGTATGTTACATTATGTTGAGAAGAGAATTAACATGTTTTCTGGAGTAGCATGGCCCAAATTGGGTGGTCAGGGATGTTAAAAGAATTTAGAGGAGGAGGTTGTGGAGGAAGATGCTTTGGAGGAGTTTGAGGACCAATAGTTTGACATAACTGTCAGAAGCCTGGACTATGCTAGAGACTGTCCACAATGACCAATGACATGTATGTATTGTCGTGCAACAAACCATGAAACAAAAGACTGCCCGACACTGTTGAAAAAGATACAGGACAAGAGGAACCAAAATAATAAGAATGTGAATTGGATTGCAGTGTAAAACATAGAAGAGGATGGGAAGAATATTAACATAGTTAGTAGAGGTGGATCCAACATAGGAGAAGATGCAACAAAGAAGGATCAAGATCAGTACCAGTGGGTCATGAAGAATACAACGCTTGAACAAAAATTTTATGCGTGCAAAGAGAAAGAGATATTCAAAGAATCTAGGCAAGATATTATGAAAGAAAACATTATGTCTACTTCAGGAACAAATCTAGTAGATGAGGTACCATCGTATGACATGAATCCATTATTTAATCATACAAACAAAGAGAAACCTTCAGATAAAGTAAGTAACTTAAGAAAAATTTTGGGGTCATGTGTAAAATTGTTGAATGATAAAAAATCTTTACAAGTACTGCAGAGTTTGTTAGAAAACTGTAATCCTGGGTAAGAAGGGGTAAAGATAGTGGATCAGGTCTGGAAGAAGACAATAGAAACTAGATAATTCAGGTTAAATTCAAACATAAGAGATTTCAATATGGGGGATATCATACTGGACTTAGGGTCTGAAGTCAATGTTATTCCAAAGAAGACATGGGAAGCTATGGGAGAACCTCAATTGGGGTATTCACCTATTCATTTGAAGTTAGAAAATCAACATAGAGTGGTAACTATTGGTAGATTGAAGGGGATTTCAGTAAATCTAGATGGTGTGCGCATGATCCAAAAAGATCTTTTCAATGACAATGGCTGAGTTATCTTGCATGTGTTAATTAACCATTTCATAAACTAATGAAAGAGGAAGAAATATGACAGCCATATAAACATATACAAATATGAACATAAGCATGAAGAACATCAAACCAGAAAACACCAAACTGATAACGGAGTTCGACAATCTCGCCTATGTCTCCAGGACTTTGTCTCAGTGGGTGAGGCTTTCTTATTTCTGTTCAAAGATTTAAAAGTACATCAAAACAGTGCCCAAAAGGTTACAAAATGATATGGTCTTGTTATACATGATCTCTAGAACCCAACAAAACTGACAAAATTGAAATCAGATGACCGGAGCTCGAATAAATGGCCCCAAAAGGTGCTCTCCTCAATAGTTTCCCTGCATAAAAATGGCTTTGGCTTTGCAAATATTAAGAATAAAATTTCTCTAAAGCTCTCTCTTTGGCTTCGCGAACCCCTGTATTATATATATCTGAAGTTGGTAACCATCTCCCAACTTCTCCCCAAGATCTGGCCTAAAAAAGGGCCCAATATCCCCCCAAAATGACCAAAATCTTATGAATCTGCTAAAACTTCATTTAGAAATTATAATATAAAGTTAAAAAACAAATTCTAGGCAAAAATAGGGTGAAAACCCTTTATCTCCTTGCTCCTGGTCACATTGGGTGTCTCCATGTGGCCAAGTATTGAGATTGTGCGTTGGCCCCCTTCTATCTCGGCCATGGTCTTATTGTGATGGCGCATATGGAAAGGTGGTGTTACTCCACACGCCCTTATCAGTTTATCCCCCATATGTAAAAACCTTGGTCATAAGGTGCATTCCATGGAACCCAGGTCCCCCACGCGCTATACACAGTGATAAGGCCCTGACGAATATCCCATGTTTTATTGCCTTGGTCGGTGGGCTAACCCAACCGACTGGGGATAACCCGCCTAACCTTCGTGCTAACACTTGAATGAAGGGTTCGAGTCATATGGTGGAAAATCACGCCATCAGAGGAACCAGGATCTAGGCTCAATGATAATCTGTTCCAACCGTAAGCACATAGGTCATATGTAGCAGGGTCATATTGTTGAGGGTTGGGGCTAGGCCCCAGCCCTTTTCCGCCTGGACTCCAACATATAACACTTTATATAATTAAATTGTGCCATGGTTAATAAGCACCTACCATGTTTGGGTCATGTGGCACATTCCATTTCGTCCAATCCGATGTCAAGTGTCAAACACCCATTAGTCCAGTTGTCCACATCTTCCCATGTGTCTGCTCCAAATGTACCCTGCCACATGTGCCACATGTCGTACAATCATTCCATGTGTCACCCTTATAGTGGTGACACATGTCACTCCCTGATTGGTCCATGTATACCTACCACGTCAACAACATGTCCACATCACTGTATGATCAAATTCCATGTGTCACCTCCAGAGGTAACGATGTCAGCATCCACTATGCCTTTCCATGTCAGATGTACGACCGTACAACCTGTACAGTCAACTACCATGTGGTACAGTACAGACTATATAGTCATCATTTTTTACTTGTTTGACCATATGAACAGACCACCATATATGGAGCATATGATGTCCGTTTGAGCTCGTTCAAGTTGTGTTGGCTTTGTATTGACGAGGTCTACGCACAAGTCCATTTTGAATCCATTCTAAGAACTTATATTTTTAGGCCTTTTTGAGCCCCATCAAGCTCCTGGATCAAATTCTGGATCATACCTCCCCACTAAAGACCTTTTGGTCCCCAAAAGGTTACTGAACAATCATCAAGTTTGGGATAGGCCACCCAAATTTTTCTCTGTCTTTGAACTCTGTCCTTTTCACCTATATCATCAAGATCAACTGTAAAACAATCACGATAACTGACAGCATATTGTTAGCCATTTGTACCTTGTCACATCTTATTTAAGCCACTATCATCCATGTAGACAACATTAATAATGATAACATAAAAAATATGACTGCAAATGAGCTGATATGTTTGTAATATTTGCACAACATTAGCTTATCTTGAAGCAAACTGTGATTGATTTTTCATTCTATAATCATCTCCTGTTCTTGCTTAAGATAGATTACTTGATTTGAAGCAATTATAGGTGTGTTTCTTTCTTGAACTACCTTTCTTAATTGTTCCATTGTTTGAAGAGATTTATTTGTGTTTAAATGGTGAGCATGAACCACATATTCTTGACCTAATTTGGTTAAATGACATTGATTCTTTTCCCTGTAGAAGATTGATTTACGATCATACAAGTAAGGACTTCCTAAGACCATTCCACATTCACTTAGTGGAACCACATCACATGTTACCTCATCCACAAAATTAGATGAAATTTCAAACTTTAATGTGCATTTCTTTGTTATGTGCAATTTATGATTGTTTCTTATCCATTTAAGTGTGTAAGGCTTATGATGCATCTGTGTTTTTAAACCCAATTGTTTAACCAATTCCTTTGAAATTAAGTTAGATTGAGATCCACTATCTATCAATTTGTCAAACTTAGTATGCCTCATAATGAACCTTAAGTGAAACAATTTACTTCTAGCATCAAATCCATCATCATTTTTACCTTTAAAACAAACCAATGAGACTTTAGATTCATCCCTGAATCCGATCCCAAGTCTGTGGGTTGTGTTGTTTCTACAACTGTTTGCCTCCCCTTATTTTCCTTGAACCACCTCGGTCTCTTCTCAGGATGCAATTTCCAACAACGGTCCTCATCATGCCCCTGTTTCTTTCAATGCTTGCCGCTTGAACAAAAACCTCATCAAGATTAGTAGGTCCAAACATGAATACAATATTTCAAATATGTGCAGGTAAACCTCCTATATACTTCATAAGAGTTTCTTGGGTATGTAAAGGAATATCTAACATCAATGCCATTTTACGAAAACCATCAGTGTATTCTTGCACTGTTTGTCCTTTTTTTAGTTTGAGAGATTGCTTTTCAATTAACGCTTTTTCCTTATAACCCAAAGGATATAATTTCTTTCTGAGTGCAGAAATAAAACTTCTCCATGATGGAAATACATTACCCACTTGTTGCATGCCATTTTTCAACTTGCTTTTCCATCAGATGAGTGTTGTGCCTGCAAGTCTAAGTGATGCCAACTTGATCTGAGTTGCCTCATCCTTGATTTGTTGCACACTGCAATAAACCTCCATTTGTCTAACCCAATCTTCAAATCTCTCTGCATTAACTTCACCATCATACATAGGTAATTCTAATTTAACATCAAGTTTTAGTAAAAGCATTTCATTCTTATGTTTATGGACATGTTTCTTTGCAGTGGATTTAGAACTTGAACTTGAACAAGAAGGAGAAGAAGGAGGTGAAGATGGAGGTGAAGGAGGAATTTGAGGTGGATCCTCTCATTATTCACTTTTTCCCTTTGAATATTCACCCAGATTCAGTCTCTTCCGTTCCAAGTAATCCTCATACAAAACCTTCATCATCTCTGACATGGCGAAGAAAGTTTTTCGAAACTCTTTCTCATACTGAGAAAGTCCCTCTTTCGATGCCATATTCTCACTTTGAGAAGTTATATTTCTCAATTCAATCAATGGATTCTCTTCAACATTCTCACCTTCACAACGATGTAAATTTTCCCCAGTAATCATGAAAAACTCAAATCAAAACGTCAACTTGCTCTGATACCACTTGATCCGAAAAGATCTTTTAAACGATAATGGTTAAGTTATTTTGCATGTGTTAATTAACCATTTAGGAAACTAATGAAAGAGTAATAAATATGATAAAAATATAAACATATATAGATATGAACATAAGCATGAAGAATAACAAACCATAAAACACCAAAGTGATAATGGAGTTCGACAATCTCGCCTACATCTCTGGGCCTTTGTCTTAGTGGGTGAGGCTTTCTTATTTCTATTCAAAGATTTAAAAGTACATCAAAGAAGTGTCAAAAAGGTTATGAACTAATTTGGTCTTATTCTACCAGATCTCTAGAACCCAACAAAACTGACGGTACTGAAATCGGATGACTGGAGCTCCCAGAAATGGCCCACAAAGGTGCTCTCCTCAATAGTTTCCCTGCATAAATATGGCTTTGGCTTTGCAAATATTCAGCATAAACCCGCTTTAAATATCTCTTTGGATTCAAGAACCCCTGACTTATATATATCTAAAGTTGATCACCATCTCCCAACTTATCCCCAAGATCTGGCCTAAAAAAGGGCCCAATATCCCCCAAAAATGACCAAAATCCCATAAATCTATTGAAAATCCATTTAAAATTTATAATATAAAGTTAAAAAACCACTTCTGGGAAAATATAGGGCACAACCCCTTTATCTCCGCGCCCCTGGTCACATTGGGTGTCTCCATGTGGCCAAGCACCAAGAATGTGCGTTGGGCCCCTGCTATCTCGGCCCTAGTCTTATGGTGATGGTGCATATGGGCAAGTGTTTTTACACCACACACCATTATCATTTTAGCCCCCATTTTTAAAACCCCTAGTCATAAGGTGAATTCCATGGAACCTAGGTCCACCATGCGCTATACACAATGATAAGCCCTCGACGAATAGCCCATGGTTTAACCCCTTAGTTGGCGGGCTAGTCCGACTGACCGGGGCTAACCTCCCTAACCTTCGTGTTAACACTTGAATGCAGGGTCCGGGGCATATGGTGGAAAATCGCACCATCAGAGGAACTGGGAGATAGGATCAACCATAATCTTCTCCAACTGTAAGAACACAAGTCATATGTACCAGTGTCATATTGATAAGGGCTAGGCCCCAACCCTTTTCCGCCTAGACTCCAACATATAACACTTTATATAATTAAATTTTTCAACGGTTAATAAGCACCACCCACGGGTGGGCTAGCTAGCCTGACCCTACCAAATCGTTATCCCGGATAGAGGTCGCAAGTTCAAAAATTATAGAGTCCAACAATTTTACACCATACCATTAACCAACGAATGGGTGCCACATGGCAGCCCATGTCTGGGCCACATGGCACCTTCCCATTCATCCAATCTGATTCCAAGTGTCAAACACCCATTGGTCCAGTTGTCCACATTTTCCCACGTGTTTTCTCCAACTGTACCCTGCCATGTGTCACCCTTACAGTGGTGACATGTGTCACTCCCTGATTGGTCCATGTATACCTTCCACATCAGCAACCTGTTGACGTCACTTTACAGTCAAATGCCATGTGTCACCTCTAGAGGCTGTCACATCAGCATCCATTGTGCCTTTCCACATCAACTATATGGTTGTATGACCTTTACAGTCATTTTCCACGTGGCACTGTACGGACTATACAATCATCATTTTTTACATGTTTGGCCAAATGAACAGACCGCGATATCTGAAGCATACGACGTCTGTTTGAGCTTGTTCAAGTTACGTTGGGTTCATATTGACGAGGCCTATGAACATGTCTTTTTTGAAGCCATTATGAGAACTTTTATTTTTAGGCCTTTCTGAGCCCCATCAAGCTCCTGGATCCAATTCTGGATCAGTGCAACATGGAAGAATTTGAAGTCATCGACATAGTAGATAATACTTCACCATATCTAGATTTTTTGGGTCTGGATTAGGCCTTTGATACTATTATCAATTTGAAGGCAAGGAAGATGATCTTTGAATCTAGAGAATACAAAGATATTGCTCCATTGGATCCATCAGAAGGAGGAAGGTATGTGGAACCTGCGACACACAATTTTATTATAGAAGATGTAAATTAGTTATACAGAAAAACCATGTGCGGAGAGGATTATATTAACCCAACTGCAGATCGAATGGTTAGTTGGAGGAGTATTAGTTCTTATGCTTCAAACTTTAACACGGGACTGGAGAACTGACAATAATGACTACATGAATTATCCACCAGAAGGTGTGCCAAAATGACGTGCACGTTGATATGGATTGGTTCATAGGTAAGATAGACTCCTACGATTTATGGTCTGAATGACTTAGAATAAATTTTGAATTAAAAGTAGTAGAAATTCAAAGATTACCAGTATTAGATATTTCTTTGAAATCTACACCGACCCATTGGTTGGGTACACATAAGGAGAAAATAAACATTTGGTTTAAGTGCAAGAGGTTATTGCACATCAGATTCGACGTAGAGAAAGAGAAGAGCGTGTCAGAGAAATATGAGGGATTTGGACAACCTAAAGAACATGTAGATAGATGCATGGTTCAATGGATATTAGTACCACAAGAATAATGGCTACATCATTTTATTCACACATTAGAAGGCATTGCAAAGAATTGGTATACAAAATAGGAACAACGTAGACAAATTGCAAACTGGGAAGAAATACAACAAAATTTTGTAGTTACATTTTCCTTTGATCATGAAAGTTCAAAAATAGATATAGTGTTGAAGGTGCTAAGATACATGATATTTGAAGAACCAGAATTTGAAATAATCCCAACATATCAGAAGGAGAATAGACAAACAGTCAAACAATTGCTACACTGTTATCAGGTCGCAGAAGAAGAAGAAGATCTGACAGAGGATAATCCATGCAATATACAGATCTCATAAGTTGAAGGAGAAAGGGAAATAGAAGGTCCAAAGCTAGATTCAAAAGGTTATCCTGCACCATTAAAGATCAAGAAGGTAAACATTGGAATTGCAAAAAACCCAAATATTGCAAGCATTGGAGATTATTGGGATAATCAAACAGTAGAAATAATCACAAAATTATTGCGTGAGTACATTGACTTATTCCCAACGACATTTTCAGAAATGAAGGGACTAGCAGGAGAAATAGGAGAGATGAAGATCTTGTTGAATCCAAAATCCATACCTATCAGACATAGACCTTACATGTTACATCCAATGTATAAGCATAAGGTGAAGGCATAAATTGAAAATATGTTAGATGCTGGCGTCATAGAACCTGTGGAAGAATCAGAATAGATCAATCCTATGATGGTGTAGGAAAAGAAGCAGGGGGGAATCAATATTTGTTTAGATTTGAGAAAACTAAATGAAGCTTTCTTGCATGATCCTTTTCCTACCCCATTTACAGATGAAGTGCTGGAAAATTTAGGAGGTCAAGAAGCTTATTCCTTTACAAATGGGTTTTTAGGATATCATCATATTAGGATAACACTAGAAGATATACATAAGACAACATTTTCTACTGAATGGGGATCGTTCCAGTATACAGTTATGCCATTTGGATTGAAGAATGCACCTGCAATATTTTCAAGAGTAGTAGCAACTTTTAAGGAATTTAGTCACAAGTTTTTGGAGGTTTACTTGGACGATTGGACACTTTTTAGTTTACTGAAGGATCATGTGGAAGTATTAAGATTGATGTTAGACAAATGTAGACAGTGTCATATTTCATTGAATATTAAGAAATGTATTTTCAATGTACCTTTTGGTATTTTGTTAGGACATGTGGTGTGTTAACAGGGTATGTTGGTTGATCCTTCTAAAATTGTTGTCATGGTTAACTTACCACCTGATCTGAAAATGGAATGAATATGTTTCCATTAGATCTTAAAAATGAAGAAGACTTATCCCTTTAATTTGCAAGTATAAAATGGAATGTGTTTGGGTAATTGGATCAAGTTACTAACACATAAAATTAGTGATTTTTACTTAAACATGAGCAACATATCAGACTGATAAAATCCATCAACAATGAACACATAACACAACAAATGATAAAGGAGTTCACCCCTCTCTTGGGCTACATCTCCCGGTCCATATTCCCCTGGATCATTTTTATTATGCTTAAAAATTTCTCTTATAGTGATTAGAATACAAAATGGATGGATTCAATGGCTTTAGAACATCCAAAAACCTCTAGCTGGGCTTTTTCGGCACCTGATTTGTCCAAAAAATGAAGAAGTCCTGGAAGTTTTCCCCTTCAAGCTTGTTGTACCTACTCGCCAAAATGCACCTATGAATGACTAACCTGGCTCCCACAGTGTTACTGGGCCTACAACCCAGCACACATGTGCATCCCACAAAACAGGGCAATTTTTCGAACCATTACCGAGATTAGTGCCCCCTTGGGCGGAGGTGTTGGTCACATGGGGGGCATGTGGCCACGTCCCAGTGCCTAAAACATGGTTTGTGGCTATTCATGCCCTAAATTTACACCAACAATCATGTGTAACGGTCACATAATGTAAGTAAATGGACCAAAGGTTTAGGGACAAGGATTATATGGTATGCAACCTGGACCATGGGCTTAAACCAAACAGGGGCTACACCAAACCATAGTCCGTGCGCCAAACATATAGTGCAAGTTTATATGGTATAGAGTGCTTGGTAATGCACCGAGGCTTAACTGCATAAAATATATGTGCAAAAACATATGGTCAGTCCGCCAACAATTACGGAGCATAGTCATGTTTTAGGATTATATGAGGTGTGTTGCGCTGGGGGCTGGGGCTAGGCCCCAGCCCTTAACTCCGTGGAATTTACATTAAGTCAAGTTTAAATATTTAATTCACACCATACATAACAAGCAATATCTTGGGCGGGATGGTATCCCGACCCTGCCAAGACTCTTCCCCCACGCCCGAAGGTCACGGGTTCGACTCCTGTGGAGTCCATATAATTTTTCCACAACCAACCAATGGAGGGGTGCCACGTGCCAACCCATGACTGGGCCATGCGGCACCATAATATTGGCCCACCATAAATTACACATGTCAAGATGTGATTCACCCATGTCAACACCTTCCACGTCAACATGCCAACTCACTGCCACGTCACTGTACGATCGTACAACATGTACGGTCAGTTGCCACATCAACATTGTACGGATTGTACAGTCAGGAAAATTTTTGCATGTTTGAATAAACAAACAGAACATGATATATTGCTCATACGACGTTCGTTTGAGCCCATTCAATTTGCATTGCGTTCGTAACAAAGAGGCCTACACACTTGTCCCTTTTGAAGCAATCTCGAGCACTTTGATTTTTGAGCAAAATTTGATCCCCTGGATCACCACCACCAAAGTCTGTGCGCCAGTTGAAGAGTACACTTGGTCATACATGGTATTACAATTTTTTTATAAGGGGATATGAAAATATTAATGCACCGATGGACAAGTTGTTGAAGAAGGACAATAAGTATTAGTGGAATGGTGAATTCCAACAGAGTTTGGGTATTTTGAAGGAGAATATGGTTATTGCACCAATTTTAGTATTTCCATATTGGTCAAAAAAATTTCATGTGCATGTGGATGCATCTACAATAGCATTAGGAGAAATATTGACACAACCGGGAGAAGGTGATATATATCACCCTATTTCATTTGCAGGTAGAAAGTTATTAGATATATAACATAACTAAAATACTACATAAAGAGAAGGGTTGGCGATGGTGTATGATCTGCAAAAATTCAAACATTACTCGTTAGGGAAACATTTAAAGATGTTTGCAGATCATTCTTCTCTTATATATTTAGTCAATAATCCAGTGTTGGGGGGAGGGATATGATATGGCTACTTTTGTTTCAGGAGTTTGATTTTGAAGTTGTGGTGAATCCTGGAAGATTAAATGGAGGACCATATCACTTATCTAGGATAACTAATGGAGAAGAACCTAGTAACTTGGAAGACAACTTTCTAGATGCACAATTTTTTCTTACATCATTAAGTTTTTTAGTATAGGATTTGCACCAAGAGAATTTACTACCACGCAGAAGAAAAATTTGGTGGTCAGAGTTGTAGACTATCTACTGATTGCAGGTCATTTATACAAGCTTGGAGCAGATAACATTTTGAGAAGATGTGTGATGGAACATGAAAGGCCTATCATTTTAGGAGAGGCACATGAAGGAATTGTTGGAGGACATTACATAGGGAAAGATATCATGCATAAGGTATTGCATGCATGATTATGGTGGCCAACGGTTCACAAGGATTCAAAGGAGTATTGTCAAAATTGTGATGTCTGTCAGAGGGTGGGAAAGCCATCCATGATGGATGAGATGCCATTGAGACCTCAAGTAACCTTGCAAGTATTTGATAAGTGAGAAGTATATTTTATAGGTCCAATTATCCACCAACAAGAATATCAGGAGCAAGATATATTATTACAACAACATAATACTTAACCATATGGGATGAAGCAACACCAATAAAGGATTGTAGTGCCGAGACTGCAATGCACTTTTTATTTGAACAGGTAGTGAAAAGGTTTGGATGTCCAAGAATATTGATGAGTGATCAGGGAACTCACTTTATCATCAACACAATTGAGGAAATGATGGAAGAATTCGAGACACATTATTACAAGAGCACCCCTTATCATCCTCAAGCCAATGGAACAGTAGAAGCATTTAACAAGATTTTGGAGAATTCTTTGACAAAGATTTGTAATGTGAACATAGATGAATGGGATTTGAAGGTAACAACAGTTCTATGGTCTTAAATAACTACATGCAAGAAGCTAGCAGGGTAGACACCCTTTAGATTGGTGTATGGATAGGAAACAATAGTTCCGTTAGATTATGTGATACCAATTCTATGCATTGGAGCCATTACATACATGACAGAAAGAGGCGCAACACAGGAAATATTATCTCAACTCATGGAATTGGATGAATATAGGAAGCAAAGGATAAATCATGGCATGACACACACATTAAGAAGAATAAATTCAAAGTTGGAGATCCAGTTCTCCTTTATTGATCCGAAAACAGATCCAGAAGCCTGATAGGGCTTGAAAAATGCTCAAAAATGAAAGTGCTCGGAATGCGACGAGACCTGTGCCATTGCGTCCGTCTCATCTTCCTGATTCCGGCGGTATATTTATTTCGTCAAACAGAGTCTCTATGGAGAAGATATCGCGTTCTGTCCGAAAAGGGAAACAAGCAAAAAAGGGGGATGACTGTATAGTCCGTACAGTCCACGTGGCATGTCCGTACAGCCGACGTGGCATGTCCATACAACTGACGTGGGCCAACCAGGAGGGGACATGTGGCAGACCGTACGGAGGACACGTGGCATCACCAGGACGCGACACGTGTCACACGGATTTGGCCTTTTCGGCGTACGTTTCGACCAGTACGGAGGTGACACGTGTCACCACTCACAGGGTGACACGTGGCACGCTGATGTCATCAGGTGACGTGGCACACTGACAGGGCTGACAGGTGGCGTACGACAGAGTCGACGTGGCGGCACACGTGGGCCAATCACAGGCTGACACGTGGCATGTTCTCATTGGAAAAAAAAGGTGCCATGTGGCCCACTCAGGGGCTGCCACGTGGCACCCCAATATTGGCTGTTGGTTTATGTGTTTAAAAATTTGTGGGGCTCGGCCGGGGGTCAAACCCGTGAGCTCCGGGGAGCGAACGGACTACACAGTTGGGCTAACCGGTGGGCCGTTGGGCGTTGCTTGTTATACGATCGGCGTATATTGTTTTAAAGTTGGTTTAAAGATTTGCATGGCGGGAAAAGGGCCGAGGCCTAGCCCCAGCCCTCGGTTCCATACCCCATGCATAGGACCGATTACCAAAACACATGGCGGGAGTTTCAAACAAACGCGCGGGCAGTTAAAGTTTAGCCCCCGGATCCCGGGCCACTCCCACAGGACCGGGGCCAACCACCAATGGAACGCGCGGGAGTTTAGGAGTTAAGCCACGAGGTTCTATTATAGGCCATACGACCAAGAATAACGGAGCGGGTGCGCAGGGTGGGGTGGCCAGCGCCATGCGCTTGGCCACATGGCCACCATACGACCGAACAAAGGGGGCCGCGCCCAAATTTGGGGGGTTTAAGGCCCAAAAACTATTAAAAGTGGGTTTTTATGTTATAACAGAGTTGTTTTTTAATTAATTCAACTTATATTTAGCAGATTTCTTCCATTTTTGGGGGATATTGGGCATTTTTGGAGGCCAGATTCTTGGAGGAAGTTGGGGATGTGAAACCAAATCCTTTGCTATATAAACCAGGCCTGTTTGAGGCCAAGGGACAGTCATTCAGAGCAGAGTTATGCTGAAGGAAAGCCAAGCCAAAGCCAGTTTGTTGCAGGGAAGCCTTTGAGGTGGAAACGCTGTTGGATCATTTCTGGGAGCTTGGAGCATCAGTTTTGCATGCCGTTTCTTTTGCAGCGTTCTTGAGATCTGGGACAACAAGACCAGATCAGTATTGTAGCCTTTGGGCATTGCTGAGATGTAATTTTGAGCACTTGAGCAGAAATAAAGAAGCCTCCCCCACAGGAAAAAGGCCCGGAGACGTAGGCAAACATTGTGCCGAACTCCGTTATCAACCTGCGTTCTTATGGTTTGCTGTTCATTATTGTTTTCAGATCTGCATATGTGTATTTGACTAAGATAATCCTCTTCTTTCCTCATTCTTTCATTAAACTCTCAAATGGTTAAAATTATTCATGCAAGTTTAAAACTCAACCATAATCATTGAAAAGATCCTGCCCGGATCATTTATGACAATAAATAATTGTAGTACCCAGGAAAGATAAGAATTCATTAGCTAGGGCCATACTAGATAAAGTCTGTCACAAATGGATGTGTTGTACAACTGCAGGACTTAGCAGGAAAGGAAGTTCAAGGACTGGTGAATGGTAGTCGACTGAAACTATACAGGGACAGTCAACCCACTAACCCTTAGTAATTGTAGTGCAATAAGTAGACTTGTACATGTTGTAAATAGTAGGAAAAAAAATAAGAAAAAGGAAAAGAAAAAGTAGCAAAAGAAGAAAAAGAAGAAAAAAGTAAAAAAATGAGAAAAAGCCAAAAAGAAGTAGGTAGATGGATCAGTGGTAGACATAAAGTTGAGAATGACAATGCGCAACATACAACAAATAGGTGTGACAAGAAATAAACATATTGTGCATAGGACAACTATAAAAGAAGGACATACCAGTGCGCCAAAGATATATCGCAGTAGAAAAATACAATGCATTGGAAAAATGACATAGTCGAGAAAAAGAAAAACCAGCCGCCAAAAAATGAGGCGCTAAATAAACATTTATGACAGTAAATGAAGCGTTCCCGACAAGATTTGGATCATTTATGACAGTACTATAGAATAAAAAATAGGGTTCGAACAACCGCATTGCGATTTTGAGTGAACATAGAGGCAAGCAACAAGAAGCGAAGAACAAACATGTGATTTAGTAGTTCGACAATGAGATTTCAGAAGCAAACCCACTCAGATTTAAGTAAGATGGAACCACCTAAAGTTGAATCTCATACCAGTATATAAAGGCAGACACATAGTTCCATAAGGTCGCTGCATGAGGCAACAGTGGAAGCAGTAAACCCTATGTAGACGGAGGGAGTGGTGGATGTGGACACCATTCCTTCCCCGGTCATAGAACTAGTTATACCTATAATTGTGGAGGAGCAGGATACAATCCATGTGACATAACATATGCATATTGATCCACAAAACATGGCTAAGGAGACAACCCTGATGCATGAAACAATTTATCCCACAAAGGAAGCAGATGAGGAAAGAATTGATTCTGACGAGCCAAGGGCTCAATTTGGCACAGAGAAAACAAAGAAGGAGAAAATACCAGTAGAAGAGGTCACGATGCAACATGAGTCTAATGGTGAGGAGGAAAAAGAAGATAAAATGTTCCAGGAGGTAGGGCCCTCAAGCGCTCCAACAAAGGGGAAAAGAAAACAACTGGTCTAAATATCCCCACGCAAGAAACCTGAGGTAACCCTTGTGTTACCGCACATACTAGAAGGAGTAAAGGATGTAGAATATTTACTTGGATGCGTAGATAAACTGTGCTATTTGGACCATGATGTAAAGGAAACATATAGATTTCCTGAGTTTGCGTAGCAGGTATACTTGGAAAGAAGAGGGGTTATATAACACATACATTATGGAACCAAAACATTGGATACAAGGTTTATATAACACATGCATAATAAGTCTGTTAGAGATCCCACATTTTGGAAGAGGGAAGGATATAAATAACTGTGACAAGCAATTATTGGAAGTAGTGCATAGAGGAATTCTATGGCTGGATACAAAAGTTTCAATCGACATTGACTTAATAGAAAATATAACATGTCTACCCACCAACGGTGAGAAACTTGTGCAACACCTGGATGACAAGACCAAGGAGAAATCCCTGGAAGAAGAAGTGAAGCAAATCTCTAGAACAAAGAGAGGATCTAGGGGGGTCATAATCAATAGAATCAATGAACTAGAAACAAGGTTAGAAACCAAACTGATGGCCTGTAAATTACTCAGGAAGTGTCACACAGAAGAAGTGCACGCAAGGGTAATAGAAGCAACCGCGTAGTGCGCGAAGGGAACAATATTGAGTTGGAGTCTATATTTTCTAAACTCATTTCTGGATGATTGCAAGGATGACCAGGACGTACGAACATAGTTTCATTACTCATGGATAATTATATTTATTGCATTAGTGGGATGGAAACATCCTAAATACAACATGTTTTGTCAGAGAACTGGAAAGTGTCGCACAACATAGTATGAATCACTATGGCACACAACTATCACAATGGAAAGAAATACAAATGTCAACATCTTTGTGACATATCTGGAATAAATCCAGGAAAAGTGGAAGAAACTTGGATAATCCCATCAGAGGTGGTGGAGGATTACAAATACATAACTAAATTCAAAGCCTCAAGAAACAATATGTGGATCCAAGCAAAGAGGGATCAACAAAAGGAGTGTTTGCAGATGTGATACTACATCACTGTTGATTAAGGTTGGTTGTCATTGATGTCAAACCTTGAAGACTTGTAGAACAAAGTTTTGGGTAATGGACCCAATAGTGTTTGATGTAAATATGAATCATTATTGTTTTTTCATGGTTGATAAGAAGTAAATATGGATGAACTCCAAAGTGGTCCCCTTATGGTGAAAGCCCTCACGGGAAGACG